>VDFB02270651.1:9497918-9551973 GCA_007258455.2 Sequoia sempervirens | reverse complement strand
GTATATTTAGTCATTAATTTAGTCTTTGATTGTTGTTAATTCGTCATTTATTTAGTCATGGTAGTCATTTATTTAGTCATGGTAATCATTTATTTATTCATGGTAGTCATTTATTAAGTCATGGTAGTCATTTTATTTAGTCATGGTAGTCATTTATTTAGTCATTTATTTAGTCATGGTAGTCATTTATTTAGTCATTTATGAACTAATACTTTTAGATGTGAACCAAGAGAAGTTGTCATTGAAATTCTATTGTGATTGAAAGATATAAAACTTTAAACATTCTTATGTTATACTAGAAAAATTAAATTGAAACAATCATAAAACTTCAACAAATCTGCTCGAAGGATTGAAACAACAATGTTGGAAAATAATTCACTATATATTCAAACTGTATATAAAATATGTTACAAAGAACTCTATATATAGATTTTTGAAGACAAAATATTTTTGTAGTATGCAAACTACTAATTTATTGTGCTTTTAAAACTAAAAAAAGCTAAAAGTAAAGCTAAAAATTTGTCCGTGTGAATGCATGTCTTTAGTGATGTCATTGTTGCACATGGGGTGGGTTGTAAATGCATCTAGAAGGAAATAGTTTTGCATTTTCTCCTTGCTCTGAACCTATCCACAATAAAAAAAACTCAGCATTTGTTAATATTTTTTAAAGATTTATGAAACTTTGAAATATGAAAAACAAAGTAGGATGATAGGGAATTTCACATCAATATAGGCATATATTATGAAAGTATTCAAGAAGAAATGCATATACAGGTCTGATAGTCAAACTCCATAGTTCATTTATTCATATTTGACTGAAACACAATATGATCTATGCAAAGGTAACCCCTAGTCATATACAATTTTAACTGAACACCATTGAGGATTGATGTTCAAGTTTGACTCACACAAATAAAGCTACGGCAATATGAAATTTACCAGTAAATACTAATCTATATGTAGTATCAATTAACAATATTCAAATAAATACTTTCAAACCTATAGGTGCTCAAGCCAGGAAAGACTTTGTCTTTGTGACTCACAATTGATGACAATAATACAAACTCAAAATGCTTACAATCAAAAATGATTTCCACAATAACAAGTGCATTCAAAAGGTAATCTTCAATGACAACAGTAGCAAATACATGTTTCTAGATAAATACCATATACATGAACATTTACTATTAATATAAAAAAGGATATAAAATTATGCAAGTTTACATCCTTTTCCATAGTATTGATCAACCAACATTTTGGACTGAAATTCTCATATTTCAAAAGCTTCAATGTAAACCAAAGCTCCAAACATACCTGTAGCTATCAATTTGATCTTGGAAAAGTTCTTATAGAGAAAGTATACACAAGTCAGGGCTCTCAATTTGATCTCAAAAATATTCTTATAGAGTGATATAGCAAGTCTCCATGAGCACAATCAACAAATGAAGGAAGAAAAAGACAAAATAAGATAAACATTGAAGCACTAACCACATAACCCTGAAATGGTTTCTTGTGTTCCTCTATTACATATTAATGTTATTGGAATGATCCTACAGCTAATGACAAAATGAATTTAGACAATTAGAAATAGTCCTTAACCCACTAGTTCACAATGGAATATAGAAGATCTTGGTGTGCACGAGAAATCAATGAAGGAAGAAAAACGCGAAAGAACATAAATTGTTCAATAAAAAATACAAACCTTGAAATAGCTTTGTGATCCTTAATCATATATTAATGTTATTGGGCTGCTATTAAGAGAATATTTAAAAATAATATTTAATAGAGGCAATTTTGAAAGCCCTTTTTAGAAAACCATTTTGTGCATATCTTGCAATTAGCACATTCCATGAGACCACATTTCTTTGAGGTATTTTGTCAAGTAGTTTGTGTTCCTTATCTTTGCCTTCCTCCCTGGTATTGATCTTTCACTTCTCCAATTTGGCGAGCTGCAACCTGAAAAATAAGGTTTTGACGAGGGTTTTAGAGTATGTTTATTAAATGAAAATAAAAACCAATATCCTAATAAGCACATTTAGGTTTTAACATTATGGCATCCTTTTTTTGGGGAAACTATAAATTGGAGTTAAATTGATAGTTCGAGATTGATATTTATACAGAAAAAAACAAAGTACCTTCAAGGTGTAAACAATGTAAGTTGTACTGGTGCTGATTCGATTACAACCTTTCCATTTCACTCTTGAACTTCCTCACCCATGCTTCCCCCGCCTCTTACTCTGCTACCAAAGCATTAACCTATAGCTTCACTACTCATTCCTGTTATACACAAAACAAATACTTAGCTTTCTCGCTGCAATTGGTTTCCCTCCTTCGAACTCTTCCTCATTGGTCCTTTCACTTCTCCAATTTGGTGAGCTACAACCTAAAAATAAGTTTTTAGTTAGGGTTTTAGAGTATGTTTATTAAAATGAAAAACAGGTTAAGATATTACCTTGTTTATTGCCCGCATTTATTGGATTTCAAAATGGAATTCAAAATAAATAAACTATAATACATAATCTCCCGCTTTTGCATAATACATATTATTAAATATATTATAATATTATATTATATAATAATATAATATTATAATATTAATAATATAATATAAATATTATATTATAATATTATATAATATTATATTATATTATATTATATTATATTATATTATATTATATTATTATATAATATTATACAATATATATAATAATAATATAATATTAAATAATATATATATTATAATATATATTATGTATATTATATTATATAATATATATATTATAATATATATTGTATATATTATATTATATAATATCATATTATATTATAATATAATATATTATATTGTATTGTAATATAATATATTATTAGTATATTATATTATAATACAACTCACTCCCTCAATTTGAAATATATTTTTTAACTATCCACTTTAATATCATATTGTCTAATTTTTATTTGTGTGACTAATTATTTAGCTATGTTTTTTACCCCATAATCAAATTAGTCGTTTATTTAGTCATTTAAAGTTGTGTTACAAAAAATGAGTAGAATTTAGTTATCTTTAGTTGTGACAAAGTTTTAATCACGTAGTCATTTATTTTCCAAATTCGACTAGTGGAGAGATAGGGATGGAGAGAGAGGTGAGAGAGAGCAATAGAGAGAAAGAGGTAGGTAGAGAGAGGGAGGGGGAGAGAGAGAGAGAAGTAGAGAGGGAAGGAGAGGTAGGGAGGGAGGGAGAGGGAGGCGAGATAGAGAAAGAGAGGAGGGAGGGAGGGATATCTAGAGAGAGAGGTGAGATAGAGAGAGAGAGATGTAGAGAGCGAAGGTTAGTGGAAGGAAGAGAGAGGAGGGAGGGAGAGGTGAAGAGGGATAGTTGAGATAGATAGAAAAGAGAGGTAGGTAGAGAGAGGGCGATGAGATATTGAAAGATGGGGGAGAGATAGAAGAGAGATAAAAAGAGGGGGGAGGGAGGGAGGGAGAGATAGAGAGATAGATAGAGGTAGAGAGGGAAAGGTAGGGAGAGAGAGTTGAGATAGATAGAGTAGAGAGGGAAGGAGAGAGATAGAGAGAGGTGATAGAGTGTAATGGCATGAATTTGCACCCCTCGTGAATTCCCCATTTATGTACCTCCTACCTTAGACAAACTAAATCCGATGATAGTATTCCACATCCTTCATTCACTTCCCATCCACTTGGAATTTTTTTTAAGTGTCAGTGGAGGATATTCTATTAGGGACTCTAGTGTGGCACACAAACATCTATGTGGTGCACTTCCATCCTAGCAGGATTCTTTCCTCTGGAATTCATAGAGGCATTACAACTCTCCATTGTCGATGAAGTGTAACTTTTCTAGACCCTTGACTGACCTCGAACGACTCCTTTTCCTTCAATTTCATCTTAAAATTTCTATCTCATTCATTCATTCCTTCTTTTTCAATCTCTCTAGATCACATTCACTCTTGGAAACTTTCTTCACAACATTTTCACAACATTCTCACCTTCATTGTAAGAGAAAGTTGGTGTTTTGTGGACTCAATCTCCTCATTGTTGTGGCAACGTCGAAATTTGCAAGCTTGTGAGCTCACTCCTTCCCCCATTTTCTTTGAGAAGCGCATGATTGAAGGTGACATTGTTCCATTTTCCTTTCACTTAGCATCATTGTATTGTTTCATAGCATATTGTTGCTTAGCGTACTGCATAGTACTTCCATTTCAATACTTTCTTTATCATATTTTTCTATTGTTGCTATACTAGTTGTCCATGGAGGTGGAAACACCAAAGCGAGAGACTAACTGCAACAATCCTCTATACACAGCCCCAACATTTTCCCGTCATTGTGTGTGTAGGTATTTCGTTCAGGTGGAGCTTGTGGTAGGTTGGACCAATTGTAAGTTGGACTTCTACTATCCTTGCTCATCATTTTGTTTATAATCAATCTATCTTTCAAGTTAAAGCATTCTTCTTGCTATTTAGCTATCTAGTTGCTTTTTGTTTCTATTATTATATTAAACTACATTTTTCAAGTTGTTAGTAGGTTCTCTTTGAGTTTTGAATATAATTTACATTCTTTATCTGTATGGACGCTAGCGCCCAACTAAGATGCCAGTGCACTATGTTGTCGTTCATTCCTCGAGTTGGAGTCCTCTGGCAGTGAGTTGCCTAAATTGCAGTCTGGACTCTAGAAATCTACTCACTTGACTTCCTAAACCTCTCAAGTTGGTAGAAGGAAAGAGGTAGATCAATTTCCCTTTCTTTTCACCCGCTTAAACATCAAACCTATCTTAAGCAATCCCTTAGTGTGAGGTAGATTAGGGCTGCTAATTGTTCTAGACCCTCCTATGACCTAGGGTCCCAAGTAGTCAATCCCCCTCTATATTTTGGTGAATCTGACGTGAACCTTGTAGTATCTATTTCTTTGTCTCAAGGTTCTTTCTCTTGTGTCTGCGTAAGTTGTGGGATTGTGTATTGTGATGCTTTATGAGCTTCACAACCCAGTCTACAACTTCCAGATACATAGATAGGAGTGTACGAAACTTAGAGATGGACTTCTCAAGGGTCACTATGGATCTTCCTTCTTGGGAGATGGTATCAGGGGGAGAGATGAGTTTCTTCAATGAAACCACTCATATCCATACTCCTCCTATTTCTCCTTTAGTTTCACATCTAGATGAGAATGATGTTGTCCCCATTCTCGTAGAGCACCTCTTGGCTTTAGATAGGAGGCTTTTAGATCTCGTGAACCACTTAGGAAAAGATCAAAATATGGCTAGGGCCACTAGAGTTGTTAATGAGATTAGATATATGTTGGACAAGGATCGAACATGCATAAATTTTCTTCATGGAGTTACCGACTTAACAGAAGCATATGTCCCTTCTTACAACCCCAGGTCTAGTATTACTATTAACTCTTAAACTTTGCACCTGACTGAGTTATAAAACTCAGTAAGCTAGAGAAACATGGGAAATTTTCTAGGTTGTGGGTCACCTAAAAAAGGAAAAGAACCTCCAGAGAAGGCTGAATTCCTAGTTGGTTATCACTACTTTACTGATTCTTTTTTAGGGAAAAGGGAGAAAGATTGCTAAAAATAAAATGTTGATGAAGGTAAAAAATGAAGTGATACACCAGGACTAATAGAAAAAATATGATCACAAAATACTAACACAAATGATCAAAATTGGGATATACCTAAGTGTGCACAGTTCATTGATGTATGTTAATGCATAAATATTTTACTAGCAGGTTTGTATACAAAAATTTGCAAAAGGAAGTTAACTTCACGATTAACAAACATGTATTGAGTAAACACAATCAGTAACCTGCATGAACAAACTAGTTGTAGAAAGGTATGAACATGTGAGACAAAATTGTGAAGAAGGTAATTTCACTGCTAACTTGATCAATCACTCACATACAAGGTGATCCCATAATAGTGGTTTACAATTTTTGGCCAAACTGGACACTGAAATTATTATTTTTAACTAAATCTTCACATTCAGGCACCTATAGCGGCTAAATTGTGAGGAATTTGAAGATGGTGCAAACTAGAGTCTCATCAAATTTTGTCTATAGATTCTTAAAAATAAAATTTCAAAATTTTTGGAATCAAATTGCACTTCTTTTTCCATCTCCCACGAAAATAGATTTTTTTTAGAAAACAACATTTTTAAAAAATGACGCACACCGTATAACGCATATATTTTTTTCCATGAAGGATAAAATTCTAATTCTTTCAAATTTATATTTGTAACTCTGATATCTAGTGCTTCCACTTGGTTAGATAGTTTTTTATTGAATATTTTTTCCTTAATCAAGTTTCAAAGTCAAACTAATTACAAATTAATAACACAACTCAGATAACGCTGTAATTTTTTTGTATATGTCAAAATTTTATTTTATTTTTTGTTGATAAAGGACTTCAATATCTGGTGCACTCATATTTTCAAATTTTTTGATAATCTTCTATTTTTCCACATGTGAAGAACAAAGAAATTCATTTTCGATGAAAACCTATGTTTAATAAAACTTAAAAACAAATACATAACAAAACCAAAACATATTAAAATTATATTCATTGATAGCTTGTTCGAGGAATACCATAATCATTTGAAATAAATTTTAAATTAATTCATTTGATCCCCCAAAATCTAAATCAAAAGTGATTTTTTATCAACATTTTGATAGGTGTAAAGGAGACGCATTTATAGGTATGGTTTAAAACTAGCGAGGTTCTATCCAAGGGGGTTTGATATAAGGTGATTTGATCAAACCTTCTTCAATTGGAATCCTTAAAATGCAACTTTTAAAGGCTTAAATCATTATATTTTCTAAAAATATGTGATTTCAGCTAAAATTCGTTCCTCTCAGGAATTGTAAACCACTATTATGACAGCACCCTACACTAATCTGCAAGAATGAAAAGACAAGATATAAATCACCAAAAATAATGAAGGTCTCCACTGTGAATCATATTCGGAAAACTGAGTTACAAAAGTATGCTAAATTGTCACAAAGGACCGTAAAATTCACTCCAAGCTAAAATCTTCATAATCAAGAACTGCCTTAAAAATGAGTAAAAAATGACTAAGTAGCCAACACTCAAGTTGCTCCACAAAACAAGGCTCTAGAAACTTCATGAACTCGGATGGCTTCCAAAATCCAAAAATATAGCAACTGGATTTACTCTAAAAGGCTTCAATATGTGTGAAAAGGTCAAGTTTGACCAAGCCCAAGATAAAGACTCAATAAATCAGCCCCTAGATGCTCTCCTTGTGTTCCCAAACTGAAAATAACCTCCCCTTGTTTGTGGCATGCCATCAATACAAACACATCTCCATTTCATGACTTGGTCATATGTACACATGTTCCTATTTGTACTTAAAGCATATCTTTCTCCCTTGTTCTCATACGTTGAAAACCTTCTATCTACTTTATCTTTGCATTTTTTTTTTAAATAATAATTTTGATAAAGTAATTTATAATGTATTACTTGATCAAAATTGCTTTACATTGGAAATTAATGCAAAAATTAAAAGAGATATACAACTAAGTCTTGAAAGAATAAGACAATTATGTATAAGAGAAAAAAGAAAAAGCATAAGCCCACGGGGATATAATTGCAATGATATATTTCAAAAAAAAATGAAGAAAAAAATGCCTATCATCAATCGACTTCCACTTGACTTAGGGTATTAACCCTAAAATCAAAAGAATGAAACTACATTTCATTTGTATGAAGCTTCTTGGAGAAGCCTTTCCGTCGTTGCTCATTGCTAGGGTTTCTAGAGTTCTATTTGCCATTTTCAGCCTTTTCTAAGCGTTGCAACAACATATTTTGTACAGAAACACATCCTCTCTATAGATTCTATCGATTTCTTTCATTGATAGCGCTGGTAAGCATGTTTTTAGAAGAAAAATGTGAGAAAATATTACCATTTTTGCTTATACAGACCCTCCTTGATCATGGTCTCTATATATTTCTTGACCCATTCTATTTTTTGTTTTTTTTTGTTTCTCCTGGGCCGCAAGCTTGAAACCAAACTCTAGGTCAAAATTCTAAGAGAAAGTACTTGAAATCTTCAGCAAGATGAAGAAAAGGTAAACTTTCTAAAAGTACCTTCATTTATTTGTTTTCTTCTAGCTCCATTTCTTGAATTTTAAACAAGATCCACGAGGATCCCTTGTATATTTCTCAGATTCTTTTTGTAGCTCATGAGGGCTGTGATATTTGTGTTTTCAAAATCCTTTTGTCTTTTCTATGGTCATCGGCTAGTTATTCTTGGGTATCCTTTATTATGAACTTAAGTCAGAACTCGTAAGGGTTTCTATATAAAAGACTCCAAACAAGAAAACAAAAGTATTTCCTTATGTCGGTCTTTTAAAGGAAAATCTTCCTATATGGCTTTAATGACTGTGGCTCTGTATAAAGAAAATGACAAAACTCTATTTTTCTGAAATTTCTTATGGCACAACACGAGAGGGTTGAATCTCTATTTTTTTTTGCCACTTTTGGAGGGTTTATTCTGAGCATTCTGGGTTACTTATGTTCCTTTACGGCAAAGTTTTTTCTTGTTTCGATTTACATCTTTAAAACCTAGAAGATTTTAGCCCCTTTTACATATACCAAGGGATTCTTCTTCTTTCACAACATTAAATACTTGTCTTAAATCTGGAAAAACATCCTGCCATTTTCAGCTTCCAAACCAATTCTTCATCATTGCAAAAATTTTGTGTGTCTATGGATGTAATCTGTCTCCATTTGATGAACTCATAACATTGATGCAACATGTTTTCTGAAAATTTTAGGACTACTACCCTTGAATGTATATGAGCCATAGCTGATAGATGTAATGAACTTTTAGAAATGCTCCACTTTCATAATCATCTTTTTAACTTGTCCCTGAAAAGCCAATCATTCATCTTCGGGGAAGTTGTGGGAAGAAGCCTTCGATCTAGTCCTTGTTGTCTCCTCCAAATGGTCACCTCTCTTCCATTGCAACATCTTCCCACCTGCCAGCCTCAATATGCATATTTAATAGTGAAATATAAGATCCAGGATTTACAAGTTATATCTCAGAAAAATTCCTCACCACACTTTCTTCAATATCTACTTATAGGCGTTGTCCTTTCTAACTGTGCCTTTCATATGACTTTTAGATTAAGGTATTATATTTGTGCATCTTCTCCAACCAAATGCATCTTCTCTTTTCTCTTTTTCAAGCATGTGAATATGAAATTTGCATGTTGAAATTTCCTTTTGGTACCCAGAAAAATATACTTCACCTGTACTGTTGATGATGACCATGAATGCTATTCTTGTCCTAATTATTGTAATTTTGACTCAACACATTTGCTCAATAATGTCACTTTACATATTTCTACTCATAATCAACATTTTCTGATGATAAAGAGACACACCTTTTATTTCAAGTATTGTCGTTTACTTGTGATATGAATTACATAGTCATGATATATTTTATTGCAATGTTTTAACAACTTTGTGAGCATGAGTATGCAATGACATTGAAATTATGTCTATAGTTTTTACTATCACCATTGAATGAGCAATACTTTAACACTCATGTCAAAGTCCTATTACCTTGCATCTTGATTGCATGATAACCACCTACAACCATGTATGTTTTAAAAAGAAACACTATGTGCATACTCTAAAATTTGCCTCCCTATTATGAACTACTAAAAAGTATTGATGGCTTTATTTCTTAGTCTTTCAATATGACTGTGAGTGAATCAACAACCTCTTCTTGTATACCATATTCATAAAACCAGTGAGCAAAACATGTCTTTATTTCCATTTGTATTTGTAAAGTGGTTGTACTTCTACAAAGACTTTGATAAAGGGTCATTATGTTTGTTTCATAGCACTAAAAATCATGACTATCTCTATACTTGCAACATAACTCATGTGCTCTGCCTATGCTACTCCATTATTCATTGTGCATTCCTTGTGATAATTGTTTTCAGCAAGAATGATGCTTAAACATAATAGCAATAAACAATATGAAACTTGATGAAAATGAGGCATTTATGAATGCATGTTTACTATCACTGCATTATCATGATGAGAGGATGACTTTAAAATTGCATTTCCCTCTTAAATAAGTGTGAATGAGCTCATTATCTGACAATTCAACATGTCGGGCTCAACCCTTGTGGGAGCCTCGTTTTAAACCCACATTCTAAATTTAGACATGATTACACCTGTAGTTGCACATGAAGCAAATGAGTTAGAAAAAAAATGCATATATTAGATGTGTTTGATGATTCTAATGGTTTTCAGGAACACCTAAAATGTGCATGTAGTTTACTTAATGTAGATTATGATCAATTTATACATGGATAGGGTGAATGTGTATGTAGTGTCTATAATCAGTCATTTCTTAGAGTATACTCTAACACCATTGCTAATGTCATATGCAGGATTAGGAACGGAAGGAGCTAGAAGGGATAGATGAAGCTCGGGACTACAGCAAGGCAAAATATGCATGGGAACCAGTCATTCACAGGAAATGGTTGGTTACCCTCTTTATATGTGCATTCATTTAATCTTAGTACTTATTCATGTATTTATTGTTCATACTTTATATTGAATAAGCTAAGTTGATCTCATGGCTTGTATGAGATAATGAACATTTATACATTCAATAAAGATTACTCTCTTTTTTGAAAAGATCAGAATCTTTCTCTATTACATGCACGTGTATGAATGCAGTAATCTATAATTGAAATTCTTTTCTAGATTTTTTCCATTTATACATTTGAATGTAATGAAGAAGGTTAATACAATGCACCTCATTTTCTTAGTTTAAAATGAACTCTACCTTTTTGAGCCTATGAGTGAGAAATGGGTAACAATTACCTGAGGCCATGTGCTCGATGCTTATGAAAGATAGATTGGTGTCTTGATTCCCACAAAATTAGTATGCATGGATGAAATAGGCCCTTTCATCAACATCTCCGCTCCTGCTCCACCTCCTACTATCAAAGAAAGTAGAGTACATCTAGGATTTAATGTTCTTCCTCCTAGGAGCAACCCTGTCTTTGGTAGTGGGATTTCTGGTGGAATAGGGCTGGTGGTTCCAGTGCTCTTAGTGGCTTTGACAGTGGCTTTGATGGTGGTCACCATGGTGGCTCTAGCAAAGGCTACGGTGGTGGCTCTAGCACTGACTCTAATGGTGGATTTGGCAGTGGCTCTGGTGGTGGCTCCACTAGTCCTCTTTCTTCATCTGACCCTATTTTGAATACTCTGCTACAAAATATAGATCAAATGTAGAACTAGCTAGTGAGTCTATCCCATGCTCTACCTAGCTGATCTTTCAACCCTTCTTCCTACATTTTCCTTTATCAATGATGATTTTGAACACTCTCATCCCTCAAGGATGGAAATTCCTAAATTTGAGAAATACAGTGGCAAAGGAGATCCTCAAACACATGTGTCAGCCTTCAACGCTATGTGTACAAATCTCTTTCACCATGATGCCTTAATGGCCAAATTATTTCCTTGATCTCTTAATGACACATCACTAGAGTGGTATTGTTCCTTGCTAGACAACTCCATATTCTCATTTGATTAGCTTGTTAATTAGTTTATCTAGCAGTTTCAAACTAGCATTGGGCCGAAGATTACCTTTTCAAACCTCATCTGATGTAAGCAAGGAAAGCATGAGAAGATTATTGATTTCATATCTCAATATCAAGCACTCTTTTCAAAAATTTCTTACCTGCTACCCGACTCAGATGTACAAAAGGTGTTCATTGGCAACCTACAAAGACCTTGGAAAGAGAAGTTTTCCTTAATGAAGTATCCTTCTTTCATGCATCTGTGCACAATGTTGTGGGAGTATCAATAGATGGTTGCACATTTTGAGGGATCTTCCTCACACTCCCATATAGAAGGAAGGTCTATAGTGTTGATTTGGGAAAAGGGAAATATGTTGCGAATGTAGTCATCGCGTTGAATGATAAAGGCATCAAGCACAACAAATAGTTCACAAAATTATCTAAATCTTGTTCTTCTATTCTATAAAAATGGTTGAAGGATAAGGTTATAACCTTGGAGGATCCTTGACCTCTTACAGAGCCTTATCCCACCTGGTATGATGGAAATGTGTTATGCCAATACCATCACATCCACATGCATGATACTGAGTGTTGCATGTGCTTGCATCATGACATATAGGATCACATTGATGATGGTACCATTCACATCGATGGTAAAAAGTAGGACATAAACAAGTCTATGGCTAAGGAAAATAGTGAATTGTAGATTTATATGGACCTGTTTCCATCTCACTCTAAAAATTTGATTATTGATCCTTCTGGTTCTTCTCTCAAGGCCTCAGTGTACGTAAATTTGGTTTCATTTATTCATAGTCCTCTCCCTTAACCTATGACTAGTTCATCAGATATAACTTTTGCATCACAGGATCTACCCATGAATAATAATGCTTCTCCTTTGTATGCTCCTGCTCACATCAATGGAAACATTGTGAAAGGATCCCTCATAGATCCCATAAGTCAGGTGAACATCATCATAGAGGAAATTCTTTTGTTAAATTAATTACAATGGGAGGAATATGAGAAGATGAAGACCACCATATGTCCCCATGATGGTCTCTCTTGCTCCTTATGGATCTATAACTCTTTCCATCCTAGTGGGACCTAGGGCTATGAATACTACCTTCGACGTCATTTTGAAATCTAACTTGTTCAAAGTGAAGCTAGGTATCCCATGGATAGCTTTCGTGAATGGAGTTGCTTCTATTATTCATAAATGTCAAAAATTCTCTCACAAAGGTGTTGTTCATGTCGTGCATGACACAAACATTAGTTGATGATATCCCATAGGGGGGTATTCACTAGATCATTTTTGGCACACCCTAGTTGGTCGACTTCCTCTGAGAATGGACCTACTTTATTGAAACTATGTTAAGTATAAGATTGGGTACAAGATGTAGCCAAAAATTACTTACCCCATAGCACAACAACATGATGCTTCTTCCTCCCAAAAGGGGAAGGGGAAGCCTGCTCACGCTCAAGGTCTTCCTCCTCCTTCCTCTGTAGTTCTACCTACTTTTGCCTCCCGTCCTACTGTGGTACCTTCGACTCCCGCCCCCATGAATCTCTTGGGGAGTTTGATGGTGCCTGCTTGGTGGAAGGCCAAGTGTCAAGTGTTCAACCTTCCTATCTTGCACACAATGCTTCATCCTATTATGTGTGGTAAGGGGAAGGGTCCTCATGGAGTCGCCACTACATCTCAGCCTTCATGACCTCCTACTGATCCTAACCCTAAGGTAGAAAATGGGAAGAGGCTTGCCACTGAAGCACTAGAGTCTACTTCTCTAGAGGTTGTTATTTCCATTCCTGCATCTCTTCCTCCTATTCCTATCTAGGAGTTGCTCCCTCCACTAACAACGGTTGTGATGGACACTCTGATGATAGAAAAAGAACCTTCTACTCCTCAATCTGCAACCTCTAGCTCTCAGAGCTGAAGAAATCACCTCGCGCATGAGCATAAGTGTTAGAGGAAGGCTCTGGCCATTGAGCAAGTTGCTTTGTAAAAGGAGGAAGGGGAGCTAGTGGATCATGTTTTAGTGTCCTCTACTATGTCCTCCTTTTCCCCTTCTGCTTGAGTTCCCGTCACCTCGATCTTGCTTCCAGATCCCCCTACGAGCATGGATGTTCCTCACCCTAAAAGGGTGCAAGTATTCATTTCTCCCTCGGTTGAGCCTCCTCTCTTAATGCCCCTTCTAGACATCCCACCTTTTCCCAAGCCCATAGATATGTTGAATAGCTTGGTGGTTTCCACTATGGTTTTATCTACTTCTTCCTCACCTTCCACTTCATCTTTGGGAATATCGTATCCTTTGATGAAGCACAAGTTGGAGGATGACCCTGCTTCTAATGGGGGTTGGAAGAAGGGATTGCCTACTTCAAAAGTTGGCTTCATGTTCGCTTGCGTTGTCCTAGTGACAGAGGCATCCTTAGTGTCCCCCGAGTTTGTCACTACCATTGAGTCTTTTGATGAGGTCAGCAGTGGATCTAGAGCACCTCCTTCATCACCCACCTATTTAACACATGGAACTCTCATCGAGTGCATGTTCAACTCAGTGGATGAAGTCCCATCTCTATTGACATTTTTTGCAAAATCAATAACGCTTACCTCAAAAGAGTTGAGTGAAGAAGACCTCAAGTGTCCCTCTTCCTTGGCTCTTGTCGCAGGAGAGTCGAAGGGTGCTCCCCTTGCTATCCCTCCCTTGTAGGCTCATCTTCCTTCCCCTTATAATGATATAGATTGGGATAACTAGAACCTCTTGGTTGATGACGACTAGGAGGGTACCTCTTCTTTATCTATAGATTAGATTTGTGTGTGTGTTGTGTTTCCCCTATGCTTTTCTTATGTGTTCTTGGAGGACCCTTGTCACCCTCTTAGGTTCTTGGATATAGGTGTGCTTTGTGTCATAAAATTCTTCTATTTTTTACATCATTCTTCCTTTGTTGTGCCTTGATTTTTGACAATTGGGGATGATGCAAAGTGTTGGGGGAATTTTGGCTTCCCTTCCATGTTGACCCAATTTTTTATTTTTTATTTTTTCTTCACGTACCTTTCTTCACATGGTCTGATATAGTAGGGGATTGATGACAGTTCATATATATTATTATATTATATGTATCTATTAATATCTATGAGTAGTTCTAACCCTAAAATATTAGATCCCCCATGTCTCTTGGTTTTCTCGTCTTTTCTTATGTTTTCTTTGTAGCTTTCTCTCTTCTTTGCTTGTTTTGTGATGTTGTGGTGCCTATGTGTTGTCCCTCACATGTGCAACAACATTTTCATGATTACATCCTGTCATATATCGTAGGCTACATCACTTTCTTCTCTCTCCTTAGGATGTCACATGCCTTTGTGTTCAACATGCACCATCCTAAGAGGGGGCTATCATATTGCTTCAATACTAATTTAATTTTAAAAAGGTGTATTCAGTGGCTAATCAATCCCTCATTGAAAATTCCCTATTTTTCAAATTTTGTATTTTTCAACAAGTACCCCTAGCGAAACTTTTCTTTTATCATGGATTGGTAAAGCAATAATTTGGAAACTTTCCTTTGAGAAGGGAGTACTTTTCTAATGAAGAAGTCTAAAAATATCCTTTGCAAGGGAGTATTCTTCCTTTCACATTCCTTGATGAAAGAGATCTTTCGAAAGGATTCCTTGATGCTAGAATCATTTGTGCAAAATTCCATTGCCTTTTGAACAGAGCATCCCTTTAGCTGACCCCTTTCTTTTGAAGGGCTCCCAAGGGGCCCCTTTCTTTTGAAGGGTTCTCGAGGGACCCCTTTGGAAGCTTCTCCTTCAATTGTTGACTATTGGCATGACTATCTATCTGTCTTCTTGCGTGACTTCTTGCTATCTAACATGTTTTATCTATAGATTAACATGTTGCTTTACAAGACTAAGGACTTGCTAGCTACTTTTTCCAACCAAGCTTGGAGGACTTAAGACTTGTGAAGCTAATTTTTCCAACCAATCTTGGAGGACTAAGGACATCGAGCTTCCCTTACAGGACTGAGCACTTGTAAGGGCCTATTAGACTCTATAAATTCTTTCAAATCTAGCTTCCCTCAAGATCGAGCACTTGGGGTGCCTCTTCTATAGGACTGAGCACCTACAAAACCTTTTGATCACCTTCCATAGGTCCATGGAACTATGACACATTTGTTCAACTCTCCTTAGGATTGAGTACCTATGGAGCCACCTCCTCTTCTTGTGCATTTGGGTGTATCAAATTGCGGCTGCTTCCTCAACGGTTCAAGCATACATTTCTAAGCTTTCACTTTACTTTTTTGTGCATTCGCTGACACTTATACTCACTAAAGTGGGGGAAAAATGTAATGGCATGAATTTTCACCCCTCGTAAATTCCTCGTTTACGCACCTCCTACCTTAGAAAAATTAAATCTAATGATGTTATTCCACGTCCTTCATTCGCTTCCCATCCACTTGGTAGTTATTTTTAGTGTCGGTGGAGGATATTCTATCGAGGATGCTAACATGGTGCATGTAGAAATTTGTGCAACACACTTCTATCATAACAGGATTCCTACCTCTAAAATTAGTAGAGGTGTTACAACTCTCCATTGGCAATGAAATGTAATGTTTCTATTCCCTTGACCGACCTCGAACAACTCCTTTTCCCCCAATTTCATCTCCAAATGTCTATCTCATTCATTCATTCCTTCTTCAATCTCTCTGGATCACATTCACTCTTGGAAAATTTCTTCACAACATTCTCACCTCCATTGTAGCAGCAAGTTGGTGTTTTGTGAACTCAATCTCCTTGTTGTTGTGGCAATGTCAACATTTGCAAGCTTGCGAGCTCACTCCTTCCCCCATTTTCTATGAGAAGCGCATGGTTGAAGGTGACATTGTTCCATTTTCCTTTCACTTAACATCATTGTATTGTTTCATGGCATACTGTTGCTTAGCATAGTGCATAGTACTTCCATTTCAATACTTTCTTTATCATATTTCTTTATCATTGTTATAATGGTTGTCTGTGGAGGTGGAAACACCAATGCAGGGGACTAACTATGATGGTCTTCTATACATAGCCCCAACATTTTTTCATCATTGTGTGTGTAGGTATTTCGTTCGTATGGAGCTTGCAGGAGGCTAGACCGATTGTAAGTTGGATTTCTACTATCCTTTCTTGTCATTTCATTTATAATCAATCTATCTTTCAAGTTAAAGCATTCTTCTTGCTATTTAGATATCTAGTTGCCTTTTGTTTTTTCTATTGTATTAAACTACATTTCTCAAGTCATTAGTAGGTTCTCTTTGAGTTTCTATTGTACTTTAGGTTCCCTATCCGTATAGACACCAACACCTAATTGAGATGTTGGCATACTGCATTGTCATTTGTTCCCCACATTGGAGTCCTCTAGCAGTGAGCTACCTAAATTGTAGTTTGGACTCTAAAAAATATGCTCACCTAACTTCCTAAACCTATCATGTTAGTAGAAGGAAAGAGGCAGATTAATTTCCCTTCCTTTTCACCCTCTTAAATATCAAACCTATCTTAAGTAATCCATTAGCATGAGGTAGCTCAGGGCACTTGATTGTTCTAGACCTTCCCATGACCTGGGGTCCTGAGCAGTTAGTCCCCCTCCTCTATATAGAGATATGTGATAGAGAGAGAAGTAGAGAGGGAAGAAGGTGGAGAGATTGAGAGAGAGAATGAGGTAGGGAGGGAGAGAGAAATAGGTATAGATGGATAGGTAGGTAGAGATAAGTAGAGAGGGAAGGAGAGAGAGAGAGAGAGGTGAGAGAGAAACAAAGAGAGGTAGGTAGAGAGAGGGAGGGGGAGATAAAGAGAAGTATAGAGGGAAGGAGAGTGGCAGGAAGAGGTAGGGAGGGAGGGAGAGAGAGGTGATAGAGATGTGAGAGACAGAGGAGGAAGGGATAAGTAGGGAGAGAGAGGTGATATGGAGAGAAAGAGAGTAGAGAGGGAAGGGGGGAGAGAGAGAGAGAGATGTGATAGAGAGAGAAGTAGAGAGGTAATGAGGAAGGTGGAGAGATTGAGAGAGGGAAGGAGGGAGGGAGAGAGAAAGAGGTATAGAGGGATAGGTTAGATAGCGAGAAGTAGAGAGTGAAGGTGGGAGAGAGAGGGAGAGAGAGAGAGATAGAGAGAGAGGGAGAGAGGGAAGGAGGGAGGGAGGGAAGGAGATAAAGATTAGAGAGGGAGGGTGGTAGAGATTAGAGAGAGGATAGAGAGATAGATGGACATGTAGAGAGGTAGTTCTTGAGTTGAAGGGAGAGAGAGTTGGATAAATGGATTGAGATAGTGAGAGAGAGAGAGGTATAGAGCATCAGAGATGAAAATGAGAGAATGAGAGAGAGATAGAGAGAGAGAGAGAGAGAAAGATGATACAACTTGCTGATTGTTGAAATTTGACCTCCTGATTACTAAAATTTGACATGCTAATTATTGAAATTTGACTAAGTCTGAAAAATTATAAGATCTTCCAAAAAGTAGAATTTACATTATAACTCCAATAGATATGAAACCACTCTCAAACATCTTGAAACTGTATACCTAAAACATAACTTAAAGTATAAGAAAGTAAATGTCCATATGTAAATGTCAACTTATACTTCATGTATATAGTTTACCTGGAAGAGAAAGAGAAAAAGAAAGAGTTTACAAAAATGCATTGTAAAAAGTCATGCTTCACATTTGGAAAGCACCAAATTTGGCACTAGCCAAGTGGAGCAGTTCATTTGGCTAGTACCAAATTTGGCTCTTGCTAAATGATGAACTTCATTTGGCTAGCGCCAAATTTGGCACTCATTAAATGATGAACTTCATTTGGCTAGTGCCAAATTTGGCGCTTGCCAAACGATTCACTTCATTTGGCAAGCACCAAATTTGGCACTTGCCAAATGGGTTGCATTCGCAAATACCAACTCAAAGGGTTGGATTTTTCCTTGAGCATCCAAACCAAAGGGTTGGATGACCATCTCATGCCAAGGATGTGATTTTTTGAAAGGGTAACAAAATTTCACACACTTTTGGTCGTGCTAACTGTCAGGTTTGCACATCTCTCAATGCAATTTTATAAAAAAACCATGATGACGTTAGGCTCTCTTACCTATATAACCATATTTTTTTAACATTTTGATTATGTTAAGGTTTTCATCCATAACTTCTCTTGTTAGTGCCTCCATTTTTTGTCAAAAACCAACATGTGCTAGTTTTAGTATATATTTTTACTTGTTCATCAACTTTTGAAACAAATTACATTTTTATAAGCTAGACTCCATTCTACACATAATGATTTTTTTAAATTTTTGATTAGTTTTCAAAAAATTTAGGGGGGAGCATAATCAAATATTATATATTCTTTAAAAAATTAACCGAAAGAACTGGGATAAACTACATGGTGTTAGCTAATTTCTCACCATTTAGATTTTTTTAATTCTAAAAAAGGTTAACGAAAAAGAGAGGCCACAATAGACGCTATACTTTTTTTTTATAGAAACATGACCACTTTTGGTGACCCTCCTTTTTGAAACCCTTAATCTTCTTTATTTTCAAAAGAATTAGTTTCTTAGAAAGTAGACTTAGAGCACTTCAACTCTTGTTTTTGTTGCATCTTCAAATTTTGAGCGTAACTATCTTCATTTTCTCATGAACATTCGACTTTTCTAATTTAAAAAAAGTGGCATCTTAAGAGCCATTTTTGTGTCACAACTTGGTGCACTTACCCACATACAAAAAAAAGTTATGCTCTTAATAGTACACCTATGTCTAAATTATAATTGGTTTGAATTCAAAATTTAATTAAAAAAAAAAATCAGTAAAGAACTATGAAACCAAATGCATCCTCAAGATATCATAGTTACAAATCTAAATTAAAAATAAAAATAAAAATTCATCCTTCATAGAAAAAAATAATGTGGTTTATATTACACATCACTCTTTAAAAATGGTGTTTACTGTTAAAAACTGGTTATTGAAGGAGATGGAAAAATAAATGCAATTTGATTCCAATTTTTTTTTTTAAATAATATTCAAAATCTATAAACAAAATGTCACAAATCATTAGTTTGCATCATCTTCAAATTTCTTATGGTTTAGTAGCTATAGGTGTCCGAAAGTAATGATTTAATTCAAAATGTTCATTTCAATGTCAAGTTTGACCAAAAAGTGTAACCCATTATTATGGGATCATCCATTAACATACTAAAATACTAACTTTAATATTATCCAATATTATAATTTATTTAATCTCATACTCTAAAATAACTTAATAAACATATATTAATTATAACCAAAATTAATATTTAACTATTTTTAACTTATGTAGTTTAATAAAGAAATATGAATAAATAATACATCTTATCATTTACTAAGTTTGGCTATCATCACCCATTTAAAAGACACTTAAAAATATTACTATAGAATGACTAATAGTGGATTTCAAGTGTAACAAACTTGTTTTAATGAATATAGAATTTTTCTATACCAAATAAAAAAATTACTTTGCAATAAATCATAACACCATGGTATAACTAAATAGGACAAACTATCATGTACAAATGAAGAGTACCATGAAATAAATCAAAACATGAACTATAACTAAAATAGAACAAATAGAACAAAAGAAACACTTTGAAAGCATATACACTGGCATTTATTACAAGATTCTCAATAAAATGTTTAGATAGTTCAAGAGATATTTTTTCCTTGTTAAAATAACAACTTTAAAAGGGGTTAAAGATTTTATATGGTGGTAGATGAAAGATATTTGGACATGGACTTTCTTTAATTTTAATGATGTGAAAAAATAAAAGAAGTAAGAAGAAGAAAATAAGGATAAAAAATAAAAAAATTAAATATTTCTTTTGTTCAAAAATAAATAAAAAATGTTTATTCAAAATTATATCTTACATAAGATGTTTTCAAAATCTTTAAAAAATATGAAAGGTAAAAATCAAAATATTGATCTTATAAAATAATTTTTAAAAATAATAATAAAAATATAAAGCTAAAAAATATGTGAGCTTATATAAATACCTAAGGTTTTCACTTAGAAAACTTATCCTATGTCACCTTCAATCATAGAACCTTAAAAATAAATATTCAAATTTTTGTTTATATCTTTACATCTTGAATTTTGAATAACCCCTACTAGAGTACACAATATATTTTCTTATTGGGATGTAGAATAAAACACATGTTTTAATTTTTATACATGTTTTTGGAGAGTAGATAATCACTCTTTATGATGTCTATTAGGTTTTAGGCTTCCCTATCTAGGGGGGGGAATTTTATTGCATCAAGCAATCTTGGATTAGAAGAGAGCCTTTTAGGAAGTATATTTTGGAGACACTTAACTGGGTGACCAAAAGGGTGTGCAGTTGACAATTAATCTCTAGGGAAAAGTAATTATTGGTTGGATTGGCATCTTAGTGACGATAAGACATACATTCTTCTTTATAGCTAGGGTCCCATCACTCAATAGTAGTAGCAAGGTAGAATTTATATTTTAGGAGTCAACATTTTGGTTCAAGTCTATTATGACCTCTATTAGATTATTAGATGGAGTGCATATTTATTTAGTAATTCATCCATAACCATGTGGTGGATTCTAGAGAATATAATTTCTTTTTAATAGTGTGTGTTGATTGAAAATCCTACAGCCTTTAGGGTTATGAGATGGGAAACTATGGGACAATTCATAAATGATTTGGCATCCCCAAGGTCTATCATGAATGATGTAAGTAATATCAAGGAGTGAACATTTACAATGGACAGTCATAAAGAGTCAAGGAGTCATAGGAAGAGACCACAACCACCTGTATATGGAATGCAAATCTAATATCTTAAGTAGTCTACAAACCTAGCTGACACTACATGGGTAATAGGGTACGTTGATAGTTTCCTGAGTTATGCTAAGGAAAATAATACCCAAGGAAAATGGTGTAGGAAAAGGTTAGTAAACTCAAAGGTATTCAAGTGGAAATTATGATGACTGTCTTGGAGGAACAAAGTAGAGTCAAGAAAGTTTGATGCATGTCCACTACCTTTGTTTTCGTTTGTAGATTCAAGGGGTTTTATTACATGAATGGCAATATGGAAGGATATAAAAAATCCAAAGGAAGATCATACTAGACTTAATCATGCTAAGGGTATAACAAGGGAAAAGACCATGAAGGGGTAGTATTTTACTGGATTGCTTGTACTTATCATATGGTGGACAATATTTTCAACCTATGATGCAATGATGGTATGGTATTAGGAAATACTGATCATAGTCAAAGGATGGGTTTCAAAAGACAAGGCATGATTAACATTGAAAAACCAATCATAGTTGTATTGAGATATTATATTCTTTTCATCAAGCCAAAAAGAAGGACAGTTAAAAGGAAAATGATTGTCTAAAAGAGGGGACATCCTTATGAAATAAGCAAAAGGAAATATAAAGGGTGGAGCTCTAAAAGAAAAGATGGAGATGAAGAGATTATATGAACAACCTCTATAAAGAAAAAGTGAAGGTTTGGTTTGATATTGGTAATATTCACGTATGTAAATGATGGGACAGTCAAAGGCCAACACATGGTGATAAACCTTGTTTTTATCTATGAAAGGGATTTAATGACAAAGTTAGAAAGGAATATCATATGTTTATAAGAGATAACATGCTAGTTTTTTGGTGAGATGAGTAGACATGATAGAGCATAAGGAAAATCATAGTCAAAAGCCAATATAAAGTCTTCAAGTATTATGTCTATTTAATGACACTACAAAGAAGATATGGATAGTTCGGTGCAAAGACTATGTGACAAACCTTCAAGGTAGAGATGGTGTTGAATAAAGTAGTTAAGAACCTTATCCCACATCATAAAGAGACTTCTTTATTTTTCAAAACTCTTGAGAACACATGTCCTATTATCATGCAAGGGGAAGTTAAGGCAGTTTGATGAAGTAAAAGAGTAGTTATGGGGAAATTGAGGTCAAGGTGGTGACAAGGACAATAGGTGGACCTTTTTTAGGGTAGTTTGCAAACATCTAGGAGCAGTTCAAACACCTTCCAAGGATCTAGGAGCATCATCATCAACTGGAGCACATTTTAAGGAACTTGAAGGCTTCAACCAACCAAATTTGAAGAGACCAATTCAAACAAGGCCTTCTTGGGCATACAAAGCAAGTTGGCCTATTTTTAAGCCCTGTAACTTGGTCAAATGTAGTCCCTATATGTTGTCCTATGCTTGGGATGAGATATAGAACCCTTATGCTAACATTTTCATTCAATTCTTTCTTGTTTTTGAGCTCTAAAAGCAAAAAAGCAACATTGTAACTCTTATTTTTTCTTGGTCATAAAATTGAGAAAACATTTTGTAAACACTTTTCAAGCAAAGTATACAAATTTCAGACTTATTTTTTTGTAAGAACACCTTTCTATCAATAAAAATTTAGTGATCTTTTCTTCTCAATAGTTGTTTCATTGTGTGAATATGAATGGTTGATATATATTTCTATGTTTTATGTTTAAATCCTCCAATATATTATCTCATTCTAGCACCTTTAGGAAGATAATATATCTCATACATGTCATAAGTTATGTTACTGAGGTTTACACTTTTTGTTTGTGAAAATATATCAGCTAGTTTTCCTTCTAAAAGTTGTTAAAATTTCAAATTTCTTATGAAATTCTTATGCATGAGCATGTTAAATACTTGAGTTGTGTAAACACTAGCTGGATAACTAAGAAATTATGTGTCAAAACAGCAATGCAAATCATTTCAGTTTGGTGCATCACCTTTCTAGTCATTTCAAATTCATTTTACATTTCTCCTCACTCTTTTCCCAAAAAAAAAAAAATTAGTTTAGTTTAGGTGATAAAACCAACAGAGCTGACCCTCTCCAAATTTTCTTTTCCATTATAAGTGACTCAAAATTTGGAAGAGATCATGTGTTTCATTAGTAGGTTGAGTTTTACAACTTAGCAAGGGTGCACTTATAAGTGATAATTTAGTAATAATAAGAGGGATTGATTCTAAAAAACAAGAATATGAGAAAATGAACTAGAAGAATAAATAGAAGATGATGATGGAGAATACTTTACCAAAAAATAAGAAAATGATTATATAACTAAAGATGCAATAAAGATAATCCAACAAGAAAAGGGATTCAAAGAGTTCCGTAGAGCATGTTTTTAAGAGATAAACACAAATATTAAAATAATTAGCAAACTTCATAAAGGAAGAAAGTATCTTAGAATTTTAAAAAATCAAATATTAGAACAAGGCAATAAATCCCCATACCTCAAGCTAAAAGTATGGAAAATAACTTATGCAAATGGAAGAAGAAACCAATATTGTTAGAACTAAAAGTAAACAATATTAATTTCAAGAATATAATAATCGTCCTTGGAGAAAACAACTTAATACCTAAAATATAGTTTAGGAAGAATTTGAGAAACCAACACTCTATGATACTCCTTAAAACATTCGCCTTGCAGATGGTGCTACTATTAGCATAGTTGGAACCTAGAGAAATATAAAAGTTAATTTAATGGGAATTAAGAAGAGAGTAGATTTTGAAGCAATAGAGATGAAGGAACCCTTTGATACCTTCAATATTTTACCAAATTTAGAATGGTTCATAAACTACAACGATACAATTGAATCTTGTAAAGAAGAAATATCATTCTTTAACAACAACAAGATAATATGCATAGACTCTATGCATCAACATGAGTAATTTTTAGGATTAAGGTGATATCAACCTTCTAAATATTATGTATTTAATAATTTTTAATATTTTTTGTAAGTGCATTCATAATGGATGAAGGATTCACTGATAATGGTAATTATTTTTTACTGGTAACAACAATAATTTATTTATTAGTAGTGTTTTACTATTTTAGTACAGGTGTCTTTTACAATGGGAAGCTAAATAGGTGAAAAACTCAAACAGGGTACCCAAATTGGTGTGGTTATTATTGATATGCTATAAAATCTAAGAGGGGTCTTTGAACGAGCAATTTTTAGGTTCCCAAAATAGAGATTTTATTATTATATATTTATGATAGGTTGTAAGAGATTATATTTAGCAAGCAAGATTCATATGGATTTTTCTCATGTGCTATTTTGGAACCTTATTTTGATCCATGGCAATGCCCTATAATGATGTTTTGGGACTCATAGGTCTATATATTGAGGGATTGAGATGAAGACATATAGAGATACAAAAGAATTGCACTAGCTACCAAGACAAAAGATAAGTACAAGGAGACACACACTTTACTTATACTTGGATATAAGTAAATGTGTCATAAAAGGAAAGGAGATAGATATAGATAAAACAGGATATACAGGAAAGAAGATAAATAGATATGAATGAATGTATGGGATGTATGTGACATATGTATGTGTATGTAATCCATAATAGGGTGATTCCACAATAGTGGTTTACAATTTTTGGCCAAACTGGACACTGATTTATTTTTTTTAACTGAATCTTCACATTCAGGCACCTATAGCGGCTAAACCTTGAAGAATTTGAAGATGATGCAAACTAGAGTCTTGTCACATTTTGTTTGTAGATTCTTAAAATATTTTTTTCAAAATTTTTGGAATTAGATTGCACTTCTTTTTCTATCTCCCACAAAAACTGGTTTTTTTCAAAAAACAACATTTTTCAAAAGTGACAAACACCGTATAACGCATAACTTTTTTTCCATGAAGGATAACATTCTAATTCTTTTGAATTTAGATTCGTAACTATGATATCTAGTGATTCCACTTGGTTAGATGGTTTTTAATTGAATATTTTTTCTTTAATCAAGTTTTGAATTCTAACCAATTACAATTCAGACATAGCGCGACCGTATAATGCATAACTTTTTTTGTATATATCGAAATTCAATTTTATTTTTTTTGTTGGATCAAGGACTTCAATATCTGGTGCACTCATATTTTAAATTTTTTTTTTGATAATATACTATTTTTCCACATGTGTAGAACAAATACCTTCATTTTCGATGAAAAACCTATGTTTAATAAAACTAAAAAAACAAATACATAATAAAACCAAAATATATTAAAATTATATTCGTTGGATAGCTCGTTCCGAGGACTACTTGATTCTAGTTGGGTTTGTGAAGATTCCTCCATTTTCACCCGCAACCTGAGCTCTGAAGTGCCAAAATTTAATTCTTTTTTGTGTCTTAGGGGGGGATGAGGAATAAGGGGGGTTCGAGCGAACCCTTAGTGGTTCGTTCGAACCAGGGTTCATTCGAACCCCCCTTTTATAAGGGGTTTTGTTGGATTTTTTGGCGGAAAAACATTAAAAAGGTTCGCTCAAACCCAGGTTCTAGCAAACCCCTAATGGGTTCGCCCGAACCCAGGTTCTAACGAACCCCTAATGGGTTCGGTCGAACCAATAGGTTTGTACGAACCCCTAAAATCAAGTTTTTTGCCATGCATTCATTTTTTGTGAATTTTTCTACCTCACTTCAATTGTAAACCACTATTGTGGCTTCACCCAATATATATGAATACAAGTTACTACAAGTATTAAGATTTCCCTATATTATGTTATGATGAATATTATAGCTAGTAAGTTTATTTTTTAACATTTGTGCATGTCCTTCCTTACTGCATCCTTCTTGAATCCACTACAATCACTTTAACTCTCATCTTATCCTTGACATTAGGATATAAATACAACTTCCCAAGTACATGAGTATATCTTTGATCTATGCCCATACTTTCCAACACCAATTTTTTTAAAAATAGACTCCTTTAGTAACACCACAATCTTACCAAATGGTGATCCCACGATAGTGGTTTACAATTTTTGGCCAAACTGGATACTGAAATAATTTTGTTAACTAAATCTTCACTTTCAGACAACTATAGCGGCTAAACCGTGAGGAATTTGAAGATGACGCAAACCAAAGTTTCATGAAATTTTGTCTGTAGATTTTAAATATATTTTTTTCAAAAATTTTGGAATCAGATTACACTTCTTTTTCCATCTCCCTCAAAAACTAGTTTTTTTTCAGAAAACAACATTTTAAAAAAGTGACGGTCATCATATAACGTATAAATTTTTTTTCTATGAAGAATAAAATTCTAATTCTTTCGAATTTAGATTTGTAACTCCGATATCTAGTGTTTCCACTTGGTTAGATAGTTTTTATTGAATATTTTTCTTTAATCAAGTTTCAAAGTCAAACCAATTACAATTCGACATAGCAACTGTATAACATGTAACTTTTTTTGTATGTATCGATTTTTTATTTTTTTTGTCGGATCAAGGACTTCAATATTTGGTGCACTCATATTTTTCAAAAAAAAATTTGACAATCTTCTATTTTTCCACATGTGTAGAACAAAGAGTTTGATTTTTGACATTCACAAAAATAAAAAATAAATATAATAATTAAATTAAATTTATTTAAAATTATACTTTTGGGAAGCTTATAATAAGGACTACATACTTACAAAAAATAAAATTTAAATGAATTCATTTGATCCCCCAAAAGGTAAATCAAAAGTTGTTTTTTATCAGCATTTTGATAGGTGTAAAGGAGACTTCGTTATAGGTATGGTTTAAAACCAAAGGGGTTCTACCCAAGGGGGTTTGACCTAAGGTAGTTTGATCAAACCCTCTTCAATTGGAATGCTTTAAATGAAACTTTTAAAGACTTAAATCATTATATTTTATAAAAATATGTGATTTCAACAAAAATTAGAATCTCTCAGAAATTGTAAACCAACTTTGTGGGATCACCCCCAAAGAATCACTGGGTATCTCTAAAACCCTTCAATTATGATTTATATTAATATGTATTATAATTGAGCTATTTTTTACTATGGAGATTCAATGTCAAAATTGGTGTGGCAAGAGTTTTAGGGTTGAGATCTATAAGGGCTTTTAAATCAAAGCTTTCTTCCTAATAATGTATGTCATAGTTCATCTAGATTTTTCTATGTGGCGGCTTAATGTATGAAATGGCAATCAAAGCCAATTTTGAGTTAGACGTAAGTGTGGGTAGTGTCCTTGGTTGATAGGGTAGAACTAATAAGGGAATATAAAAATTTAACAAAAAGTAGGTACATAGTATACCTAGTGAAAATAAGAGGTTTTTAATCATACTAGTGAATGTAGAGGGGTGTTAAAACCATAAAATTGAGAGATATGATTGAAATTAAAGTTATTTATTAGTACCCTATAAGTGCACACGCTATGTCATTGATTTACTAAGTAAATCTCTTGCTTATGAAAAAAGGTGGAAAGTTAGAATTTAAAATTTGATAAGGATTCAATTTTGTGTTTGGTTAGATTGAACTAAGTCAACCCATACTCAACAAAAATGGATAAGATAAAGAAATGAAAGATATATTTTTTCACAATCTATTATATAATGAATTGAGGGAGCTTCCAAATATAATTGCATATTGATTTTTAGCACCACTATTATAATTAAAAGCTCTCTCAATTCAAATAGAAAAAATAATTAATTTAAAACAAGATTCAAATGTATTAAATTGAATGCACATAATAATAAATAAAATAACTACTAAATAATAAATATATAAAAATGTTTGTAAATAAGAATAAATAAAAATTCACAATTTATATTAAAACAATAAGATAGATAATAGATCTTGATTGTGTCCGAAAGTTTCCAAAAACAAACATATTGAATGTAGAAACAATCTTGTTCAATTAAAAATAGACCTTTTTAAGGTGACCGTTAGCGCTGGCGCAACACGCCCTTCGGTACCACGGGAGTGGGGGAGACTAGACCTCATAACCAACCTCGTGCAATACAAAAGATTTAGCCAACTGAGCTGGGGCCGCACCCCATGCCATGGTCTTTACTTTTCAAAGAAGTAGCTGTGAATCGGTGAGGAAAATCGACGACTTTGCCTGCAAAATTTTCCATTTATTTATGGCCATGGAGATCATCCATCTCAGAGATGAAAACATTTCATTGTCGTTGTAGTTGTGCACGGGTCTCTGCAAGAAGATCTTGTGTTTGTAGCAATTGCTCTTTCAGACAAGTAATCTCCTCCTTGTAGGCCTGCGTATGAAGAACAGATTCCGCCTCCAACTCCCCCATTTGAGTACATAAACATTCCTCATGCAATCTCTGCCTCATCTTCTCCAACTCTGCGAATACCTCCGCTTGGTATCTCTGGCTCTCCTCCAGCAGCCATTGCAGCTACCTATTTTGGGATCTCAATGACTCAATTTCGAGTTCTTGTATCGCTATCCTAAATATCTCTTTGGTGGCGGCGGGCTCAGCAGAGGGGTGTGAGAAAAAAGAGAAAGAAATCAGAGCAGGAGCCATTGCCCACTTCTCTCAGCTACTGCAATGGCGATCACAAATCTAAATCTAAGCTGAATGTGCAAAAAGGGCCATGAGATGTATTTAAGTGAAGGAAGAGGTGTCCACATTCGATGAATCTAGGTCAGGATTTTTCTTACGCTAAGCCAAAATCATCGCCCATTATCAACTAGGAAATTGTTTAAACGAGGGATTATGAATAGGGACAATTTATTTCCTATTTTACTTGGGCGAGGGTCCAGTTTAGCGATTGCACCCATGGAATGCCTGTGGAATCTTGTTACCCACTCATCATCGCCTTGCCAAGTCTGAACATTGTGTTGTTTATTCGTATCCTATACACACGAGCATAATAAACTTAATCTAATAAGTGATAATTGTGGGTTAGTGTTTTCAAATGTTTGTTATAAAAAGTGGATGTAATGGGTAGAGGTATTTAGTTTTATGATTTAAGAATGAGTGTTCATTGACGAAGATTATGAATTTTGATTATTTATAATCTAAAAGTGTAATCTTTCTATTAATGAAGTGTTCAAGATTTGTAATGAAATTGTATTTTGTCTTGGATCAAATTTATATGTCTAGGTCAAGTCCATGGATACATATTTGTACTCTACATTTAGATTTGACCTTGTGTGATGCATATCTCTTCTATGTTTCCAAGATTGAGCTTTTTCTACTATGCTCTTGTCTAATATTTAAGGTTTAATAGTATTTAGAAATACCTTGGAAGGGTGGTTGTTGTGTCTCTAGGAAACATGCTCTCCTAGGTCAACCCCCAAAAAAATATATAAAAGATCAAAGACAATAGGTAAAGGTCCTAGAATTATGTATACAAATTGGTTACTCCTTTTATTGCATAGAATCCAAATATTTCACTATTAATTGCCCATTTAAAGCTCTATTGTGAGGGAATGCTTAAGAGATGAGAAATGACAAATGAATGCTGGTGAATGTTTTTAAATACTAGCACACAACATTAAATTTTGCAAAAATGTGTACTTAGTTAGCAAAGGAAACAATAAGTAGGTTATTTGACTTAGGGTGGGGAAATAGAGGAAGTTAGATGATCAAAAATTGAATTTGAATTTAAAAAGGCAAGGGTCAGATTCATGACCAAAGAACTGAGCTTGGGTGGGCACACATGTTGGAGGTGGATTTTCACCTATAGATGTTGGGGAATAAGACTCTCATAGAAGGGGATATAATAAGGGGTTTGTGTAGTTATAAACAGGTGAGGGAGCATTGAGTCACTTAAGGGTTTGAGCCTTACAACCACAACCACCACTTACAAGATGCAATGAAAATATGCACTTATTAATTTTAGCTAGTACTTGAGAAACTCCAACAAACTAGGATCTTATTCATCAAAAAATTTACTTTCAAGTAATCATGTGAAAACCTCTAGAGGACACCAACTTCCTTTATTATTCTACAACTAGAATAGAAAGAAAATGAATGCACACGCAGTTAGGAATCAAATCTACAGTTTCCCTTTATTGTTTGAGCCCCATTCCTTTTGTGATAGTCATTTTTCCCAAGCTTAGAATTGATCTAAGAAATCATTCATAGGGTGTGTTTGTCAAAATTTCTTAGCACTTGTAAATAGAGCATGAAAAAATAAGCCATTGCCTTTTGAAGTTTTATAAAATTTGCTAAGGAATGAAAGTTATGCTTGTGCATATTTTACCTCTCCATCTAGTTTAGCCCATCTAGCCCACAGTGTCTCGTCTTGTTGGATTTCCTTGAAAAAGTGCATTTCACTTTCTTTTTCTGCAATGTGTAGTTCCACTTGATTTTACCAAGAAGGTCTTAAGTAGTAAAAATTGACTGAGTACATCATCTTTGTAGAAATCCATCTTCCATCTGAACCTCACCTCTTCACTCTTTTCTTGTCTAGTTCACTTGGAATTTTTTGCTTTGCAGGCATTTCCATGTGAACTAGCCTACTCCACATGCCAACCTTTCCTTAACATTATCCACTTACCCCATCTTCCAACATTTTTACCTTGATGATGTCATGTGTTGACATCATCCCACCATGCTTATGTCATCATTGCAACGCCATATTTGAAGCTCCAAATTCCATCCCATCCCTCTCTAATAATATCATGATGACATCAATCATGAGAATTCCTATCCAAACTAGACATGTTGTTGGGTGTAGATGCACTTGGTTTTTTTGCTTGTTCCACTTGGAGGCTAATTGTCTGTAATGTTGGTATGTGGTGACTAATCATGCAATTGTACACTCGTAACATATCCTTGTTGGGGTTCGGGGTCGGGCCGAGTCGAGCCCCAAGTGGGGGTTCAAGGGTGACACCCCCCGATAGTAGGGGTTTGGGTTTTCTCACTAACACGTCAAATGAAAAAAAAATGACTGTAAAACCCTAATTCTAGAAGCTTCCAAAAAGGCTTGTTATAAGTGGTTGGGATGTATGTTGCAGTATTGGATTCATGAGATTGTAATCTACTTTGCACTGGATAATAAAATCATTGGGTGGTTGAGTTTTTGTGGATGTAGTCCATATTGGGTGAACCATGTTAAATTTTTGTGTTGATCTCTTTTGTGTTATTTTTCATTGTTATTTTTGGGTTATTTAATCTGCATATAATTATTAATGTTTATTGCTCCAATCTGTTTGAACCCTAACACATAACGACATGATGGAGCCTTTTGAAGATGGATCCTTCAAAGGTGCATGCTATTCTTACTCAAGGCCTACACCAAAATCCATGGGAGATGTGACAAGCTTCCATGGACTTGCAAGCTTTTATAGAAAGTTCATCAAGAACTTTAGCCAAATTTGTGCACCAATCTTGGACACCATCAAAGGAGGTAACAAAGGTAAGTTTTCTTGGACCAATGAGGCTGATAAAGGGTTTGAATATCTGAAAATGAGAGTAGCACAACAGCCTATAATTGTGCTCCCTGATTTTGATAATTTTTTTACCATTGAGTGTGATGCTAGCAATCAAGCAATAGGGTCTATTTTGAGCCAAGAAGGCAGACCGGTTGCATTTTACAATGAGAGGCTGAATGAAGCAAAGAGGAAGTATTCTTCCTATGATTTGGAATTTTATGCTATGGTCCAAGCCCTCAAAAAGTGGAGGCACTACTTGTTACCTAAAGAATTTGTTGTTTATACTGATAATCATGCCTTGACTTTTTTGAATGCACAGGACAAACTTAGTCATAGGCACATGAAGTGGGTAGAGTCTTTGCAAGCCTATACTCTCACAATAAAGCATAAGAAGGTCCAAGCAAATAAGGTGGCAGATGCTCTCAGTAGAAGGGCACTTGTAGTGCAATTGATCCAACTCCAAAGCATGGGGGTTGAAGCATTGAAGGATATGTATCATGAAGATTCAGATTTCAAGGAGGTATACAATGTTTGTGAGCAGCATTTGAATTCTTTTCATGGTGAATTCTCTAAATTTTTATTGTAGAATGGTTTTCTCTTCAAAGGAAGCCAATTGTGTGTGCGTAAATGCTCAATGAGGGAGAATATCATAAAGGAGAAACATAGTGGGAGTCTTGGAGGTCACTTTGGCCTTGACAAGACCTTAAAACAAGTTAGGAGATTTTACTATTGGCCAAAGTTGCAGGTGGATGTGAGAAGGTATGTGGAAGGTTGCACAATATGTCAAAGGGCAAAGAGAACTTCATCAAATGCAGGACTCTATCAACCAATGCCCATTCCCAATAGGCCTTCAGAGTGTGTAAGTATCGACTTTGTCTTGGGTTGCCTAGAACCCAAAAAGGTTTTGATAGTATCTTTGTGGTAGTTGATAGATTTAGTAAGATGGCACATTTTATTCCTTGAAAATGCACCAATGATGCATCTCATAAAGCAGGTCTCTTCTTTAAGGAGGTTGTTAGGATACATGGATTCCCTTTAAGCATTATTTTTGACAGGGATTCTAAATTCATTGGTCACTTTTGGATGACCTTGTGGAAGAAACTCAAGGAAAAAATCTGTCCTTTAGTTAAGCATACCATCCAAAAATGGATTGACAAACTGAAGTGGTGAATAGATCATTGGGAAACCTCTTAAGATGCCTTACCAAGGAGCATGGACAAGCTTGGGATTTGATTTTACCTCAGGCTGAATTTGCATATAATGACTCCATGAATAGGAGCACTGGTAGAAGCCCTTTTGAGGTAGTCTATGGCATGCACCCTAGAGGGGTCTATGAACTAAGAGATCTACAAGGAGTTGCTAGGAGAAGTGCTCAAGGTGAGGACTTTTTTGTTACAATTAGGGATATTCATCAACAAGTGAAGGAAACCCTTCAAAAGAATGTTGAGAAGTATAAGGAAAAGATAGATTTAAAGAAGAGGAATTTCCAATTCAAGGTTGGAGACTTGGTGATGGCACACTTGAAGAAGGAGAGACTTCCAAAATAAAATTATACCAAACTCATGATGAAGAAGATAGGACCTTGCAAGGTGGTCTACAAGTTTGGCCAAAATGCTTATGAAATAGAGCTACCTCCTGGGGTGGAAATTTCTCCTATCTTCAACATTTATGACTTGTATCCTTTCAAAGATTTTGTGATATGATTGAGTGCTTGGTTACTATCAAACTAATGATATGATTGATGTTACAAAATTTGGTTAAGGTGTATAAGACAGGTTTGGTGACTTTGATGGTTGGATGGGTGACTATTATGAAGCCTTTTGTTGTAGCAGGAGTTTGTAACCTGTAAATAGACTATTGCAGTCAAAATATGGTGAGTACAGTGCTTGATAATGGACTGATAATAGTGAGGTATGGTTTAAATGATTTGTTTCCTTGGTGAATAAATGAAAGGATGAATTGTTCAAGTATCAATAATCAGGTTTATGTTGTTTTTATGGTGGTTGAGAATGATGTGAATCTAACTGATTAAGTCAAAGTTTTCTTTAATATGGTTTTTTCTTTGAATGAATCAATTGGAATATTGATTAGTGGAATGATGAATGATGGCCTATGGAATGGCTAAGAGAATTTGAGTGGATTTTGGTTGAATGAAAAGTAGATTTCTGATGAAATTATATTTGATCTTCTCCTGATTCTATTTGGGATTGAAATCCCTTGAAGAAATGATGTTGATGGTGTTTGTTGGATGCTGCATCAGATGCACCCTGATGATTGAGTTTTGATATGATGCTCTACATTACTAACTTCCTTGTCTATGCTATTGCTTACTATTATGGTTTCATAGATTTTTTCCAAGCATCCATAGTTTGTCGTGGTGGTGCACCTTTGCAAGCACATGCCTCCATGTGAAGTAATTGCATCATGTTGCTTATGTTGACTTTCTAAACAACTATATTGTACAGTTGAAATTTTGTCATTTATCAACATCTAGTTATTAGTTATGGAATTTGAAGTACTAATGCTTTGAGTTTGAATGATGTGTAATGCAACGTAACCAACAATATGAATATAAACTACACAAATCTATTAAGTAGAATTCATTAGTTAAGTTCTCTTTATTCTATTACCTCCATGTACATTTGAGTGAATCCACTGGCACTAGGAGGTGTTTGCTTGAAACCACCAATATTAGCCTGTTCAACATCCAAAATCACATGTATTAAAATACCATTCATAAAACAATGCTATTAACATGTAATAAATTTATAATTGTTTACTAGTTACATACCCCACTGATAGGTGTACTGCAGAAATAAGTAGGTGGAGGACCGGTGTATCCAATCTCAACACTATGACCCTGCAATTTTATTAAAATAATAAAACTAAATTAGTTAATCATGCATTTCAGAATCAAAATTTAATAAATTAAATTCAATGAACATGCTGAATTTTACCTGACTATCAATGCCATATGCACGATGCAAAATGTCAATCGTCCTCTCCATCCCTATAGCAGCATACAAATCCTATGTAGCAGCATACGGATCCTGCGTAGCAACATACGGATCCTACGTAGCAGCCTCTTGTGTGTCGGTGGGGTCATATGAACAAGTCACCCTGCAAGATTGACACACATGGGTTCGAAGGCCACCACTCGAAGACTCCCCTAGATGGCGCTATACAATAGATCTACTATGATGGATGAAACTCCAGGTCAAAGTGTTGATCGCTTGCAATGTCTCTACATCAGTACTCTCCTTCGCAACAACAGGCATAACAATGTGCTCACGAGGCGGCCTAGCGAGAGGTCGTCTCCCTTGCCACGCAGGATTTGGCTGTGCACCGGGCCTATCCTGAGCCAACCCCCCACCTCTCCCCTAGAACTCCCTCATATCAAAATAATTTGGGATTTGGTTCAATACGAACTCACTGTATAGTTTCCAAAGAAAATATTGGGGGACTTCACAATTATTGCACAGTGGGTAATCAAAGACCAAATACCATCTATCATAAAAATGGTTCCTAATCTCTGGCTGGTGGCACCAATGAATAGGAAACCTCTTTGCATTGAGGCTAAGATTTTGATTTTTTTTAAGGTTAGTGAATAGAGAGCACAAATCACCTTTAGTAATTTTTAAATCTTTTACTTGTTTATATGATAATTTGTCTGCATAATATGCCCTGGCTGCCTGCCTCCTATCTTGCCATCCATATATTTGTTGGGTAATTGCATCTACATTTTTTAACATCTCTTTCAATGAATTTGCTAGAATCATTCTTTCTGTGGTTGAAGCATTTGGATCACTCAACCTACTGATAAGATCCTCAAGTTGTTTTCTATTGTTCTCAATTTCACTCCTCAAATTTTCTTGAGTGCCAGGAGGGTATTGAGTGATTGGTGGGGGAGGTTGATTTTGTTGTTGAGGTTGATTTTGTTGAGGATTTTGTTGAGGATTTTTCTGTTGAGGATTTTCCTCCTCTTCTTGTTGAGGATTTGCATAATTTCCTACAAATTAAAAAAAAAAACAATTAATCTAACCTAAAACAAACAAAATCAATTTCAAACTAAGAAATTCAAAACAAATAGCAAACAATACTTACCTCCCGCACCTCTTCGTCGTCGTGGCACCATATTTGCAAAGAAAATCCAACTGTTGTTGATGAGATTTGTATAAATCCTTCCTCCTAGAACGCGAGCGCGAAAGTGAGGGTTTTTGGCCGTGGGTAGAGCTGAGAAACAGTAAATAGAAAATGATACAGTTTTCACTTTTTTTTTCTTTTAAAACCACATAATGCGCTCGCGTTATCTCTTTTCAAAAAGTTTTTTCCATTTGGCCACAAAAGTACGACCAACTTCATGCACCCACCCTAGAATGCAAATCTAATGTCTTAAGTAGTCTACAAACCTAGCTGACACTACATGGGTAATAGGGTATGTTGCCAGTTTCCTGAGTTATGCTAACGGAAATAATACCCAAGGAAAATGGTGTAGGAAAAGGGTAGTAAACTCAAAGGTATTCAAGTGGAAATTATGATGATGGTCCTGGAGGAACAAAGTAGAGTCAAGAAAGTTGGATGCATGTCCACTACCTTTGCTTTCATTTGTAGATTCAAGGGGTTTTATTACATGAATGACAATATGGAAGGATATCAAAAATCCAAAGGAAGATCATTCTAGACTTAATCATGCTAAGGGTATAACAAGGGAAAAGACCATGAAGGGGTAGTATTTTACTGGATTGCTTGTACTTAGCATATGGTGGACAATATTTTCAACCTATGATGCAATGATGGTATGGTATTAGGAAACAATGATCACAGTCAAAGGATAGGTTTCAAAAGACAAGGCATGATTAACATTGAAAAATCCATCATAGTTCTATTGAGATATTATATTCTTTTCTTCAAGCCAAAAAGGACAGTTAAAAGGAAAATGATAGTCTGAAAGAGGGGAGATCCTTATGAAATAAGCAAAAGGAAATATAAAGGACGAAGCTCTAAAAGAAAAGATAGAGATGAAGAGATTATATGAACAACCTCTATAAATACAAAGTGAAGGTTTGGTTTGATATTGGTAATATTCACCTATGTAAATGAGGGGACGGTCAAAGGCCAACACATGGTGATAAACCCTATTTTTATCTATGAAAGGGATTTAATGACAAAGTTAGAAAGGACTGTCATATGCTCATAAGAGATAACATGATAGTTTTTTGGTGAGATGAGTAGACATGATAGAGCATAAGGACAATCATAGTCAAAAGCCAAAAGAAAGTCTTCAAGTATTATGTCTATTTAATGACACTACAAAGAAGCTATGGATAGTTCGGTGCAAAGACTATGTGACAAACCTTCAAGGCAGAGATGGTGTTGAATAAAGTAGTTAAGAACCTTATCCCACATCATAAAGAGACTTCTTTATTTTTCAAAACTCTTGAGAACACATGTCCTATTATCATGCAAGGGGAAGTTAAGGCAGTTTGATAAAGTAAAATAGTAGTTATGGGGAAATTGAGGTCAAGGTGGTGACAAGGACAATAGGTGGAGCTTTTTTAGGGTATTTTGCAAACATCTAGGAGCAGTTCAAACACCTTCCAAGGATCTAGGAGCATCATCATCAATTGGAGCACATTTTAAGGAACTTGAAGGCTTCAACCAACCAAATTTGAAGAGACCAATTCAAACAAGGCCTTCTTGGGCATACAAAGCAAGTTGGCTTATTTTTAAGCCCTGTAACTTGGTCAAATTTAGTCCCTATATGCTTTCCTATGCTTGGGATGAGATATAGAACCCTTATGCTAACATTTTCAATCAATTATTTCTTGTTTTTGAGCTCTAAAAGCAAAAAAACAACATTGTAACTCTTATTTTTTCTTGGTCATAGAATTGAGAACACATTTTGTAAACACTTTTCAAGCAAAGTATACAAATTTTGGACTTATTTTTTTGTAAGAACACCTTTCTATCAATAAAAATTTAGTGTTTTTTTCTTCTCAATAGTTGTTTCATTGTGTGCATATGAATGATTGATATATATTTCTATGTTTTATGTTTAAATCCTCCAATATATTATCTCATTCTAGCACCTTTAGGTAGATAATATATCTCATACATGTCATAAGTTATGTTATTGAGGTTTACACTTTTTGTTTGTGAAAATATACCTAGTTTTCCTTCTAAAAGTTGTAAACATTTCAACTTTCTTATGAAATTCTTATGCATGAGCATGTTAAATACTTGAGTTGTGTAAACACTAGCTAGATAACTAAGAAATTATGTGTCAAAACAAAAGTGCAAATCATTTTAGTTTGGTGCATCACCTTTCTAGTCATTTCAAGTTCATTTTACGTTTCTCCTCACTCTTTTCCCAACAACAAAAAAAGTAGTTTAGTTTAGGTGATAAAACCAACAGAGCTGACCCTCTCCAAATTTTCTTTTCCATTATAGGTGACCCACAATTTGGAAGAGAACATGTGTTTCATTAGTAGGTTGAGTTTTACAACTTAGTAAGGGTGCACTTATAAGTGATAATTCAGTAATAATAAGAGAGGGATTGATTCTAAAAAACAAGAATATGAGAAAATGAACTAGAAGAATAAATAGAAGATGATGATGGAGAATACTTTACCAAAAAAAAAGAAAACGATTATATAACTAAAGATGCAATAAAGATAATCCAACAAGAAAAGGGATTCAAAGAGTTCCATAGAGCATGTTTTTAAGAGATAAACACAAATATTAAAATAATTAGCAAACTTCATAAAGGAAGAAAGTATCTTAGAATTAAAAAAAATCAAATATTAGAACAAGGCGATAAATTCCCATACCTCAAGCTAAAAGTGTGGAAAATAACTTATGCAAATGGAAGAAGAAACCAATATTGTTAGAACTAAAAGTAAACAATATTAATTTCAAGAATATAATAATCGTCCTTGGAGAAAACAACTTAATACCTAAAATATAGTTTAGGAAGAATTTGAGAAACCAACACTCTATGATACTCCTTAAAGCATTGCCCTTGCAGATGGTGCTACTATTAGCATAGTTGGAACCTTGAGAAATATAGAAGTTAATTTAATGTGAATTAAGAAGAGAGTAGATTTTGAAGCAATAGAGATGAAGGAACCCTTTGATACCTTCAATATTTTACCAAATTTAGAATGGTTCATAAACTACAATGATACAATTGAATCTTATAAAGAAGAAATATCATTCTTTAACAACAAGTAATATGCATAGGCTCTATGCATCAACATGAGTAATTTTTAGGATTAAGGTGATATCAACCTTGTAAATATTATGTATTTAATAATTTCTAATATTTTTTTTAAGTGCATTCATAAGGGATGAAAGATTCACTGACAATGGTAATTATTTTTTACTAGTGAAATAGCTAATTTTTACTTGTAACAACAATAAGTTATTTATTAGTAGTGTTTTACTATTTTAGTACAAGTGTCTTTTACAATGGGAAGGTAAATAGGTGAAAAATTCAAACATGGTACCCAAATTGGTGTTGTTATTATATATATGTTATAAAATCTAAGAGGGATCTTTGAACGAGAAATTTTTAGGTTCCCAAAATAGAGAGTATTATTATACATTTATGATAGGTTGTAAGAGATTATATTTAGCAAGCAAGATTCATATGGATTTTTCTCATGTGTTATTTTGGAACCTTATTTCGACCCATGGCAATGCCCTATAATGGTGTTTTGGGACTCATAGGTCTATATATTGAGGGATTGGGATGAAGACATATAGAGATACAAAAGAATTGCACTAGCTACCAAGACAAAAGATAAGTACAAGGAGACACACACTTTACTTATACTTGGATATAAGTAAATGTGTCATAAAAGGAAAGGAGATAGAGATAGATAGATATATAGGAAAGAAGAGAAAAGATATATAAGAGAAGAGAAGATAAATAGATATGAATGAATGTATGGAATGTATGTGACATGTACATGTGTATGTAATCCATAATATATATGAATACAAGTTACTACAAGTATTAATATTTCCCTATATTATGTTATGATGAATATTATAGCTAGTAAGTTTTTATTTTAACATTTGTGCATGTCCTTCCTTACTGCATCCTTCTTGAATCCACTGCAATCACTTTAACTCTCTTCTTATCCTTGACATTAGGATATAAATACAACTTCCCAAGTACATGAGTATATCTTTGATCTATGCCCATACTTTCCAACACCATTTTTTTTAAAAATAGACTCCTTTAGTAATACCACAATCTTACCCAAAGAATCAATGGGTATCTCTAAAACCCTTCAATTATGATTTATATTAATATGTATTATAATTGAGCTATTTTTTACTATGGAGATTCAATGTCAGAATTGGTGTAGCAAGAGTTTTAGGGTTGAGATCTATAAAGGCTTTTAAATCAAAGCTTTCTTCCTAATAATGTATGTCATAGCTCATCTAGATTTTCTATGTGGAGGCTTAATGTATGAGATGGCAATCAAAGCCAATTTTGAGTTAGACGTAAGTGTGGGTAGTGTCCTTGGTTGATAGCGTAGAAATAATAAGGGAATATAAAAATTTAACAAAAAGTAGGTACATAGTATACCTAGTGAAAATAGAAGGTTTTTAATCATGCTAGTGTATGTAGAGGGGTGTTAAAACCATAAAATTGAGAGATATGATTGAAATTAAAGTTATTTATTAGTACCCTATAAGTGCACACACTATGTCATTGATTTACTAAGTAAATCTCTTGCTTATGAAAAAAGGTGGAAAGTTAGAATTTAAAATTTGATAAGGATTCAATTTTGTGTTTGGTTAGATTGAACTAAGTCAACCCATACTCAACAAAAATGGATAAGATAGAGAAATGAAAGATATATTTTTTCACAATCTATTATATAATGAATTGAGGGAGCTTCCAAATATAATTGCATATTGATTTTTAGCACCACTATTATAATTAAAAGCTCTCTCAATTCAAATAGAAAAAATAATTAATTTAAAACAAGATTCAAATGTATTAAATTGAATGTACATAATAATAAATAAAATAACTATTAAATAATAAATATATAAAAATGTTTGTAAATAAGAATAAATAAAAATTTACAATTTATATTAAAACAATAAGATAGATAATAGATCTTGATTGTGTTTCGAAAGTTTCCAAAAACAAACATATTGAATGTAGAAACAATCTTGTTCAATTAAAAATAGACTGGTAAACTTTTTAATGTGACTGGCAGCACTGGCGCAACACGCCCTCCGGTACCACGAGGGTGGGGGAGACTAGACCTCATGACCAACCTCGTGCAACACAAAAGATTTAGCCAACTGAGCTAGGGCCCGCACCCCATGCCATGGTCTTTACTTTTCAAAGAAGTAGCTGCGAATTGGTGAGGAAAATCGACGACTTTGCCTGCAAAATTTTCCATTTATTTATGGCCATGGAGATCATCCATCTCAGAGATGAAAACATTTCATTGTCGTTGTAGTTGTGCACGGGTCTCTGCAAGAAGATCTTGTGTTTGTAGCAATTGATCTTTCAGACAAGTCATCTCCTCCTTGTAAGCCTGCGCATGAAGAACAGATTCCGCCTCCAACTCCCCCATTTGAGTACATAAACATTCCTCATGCAATCTCTGCCTCATTTTCTCCAACTCTGCGAATACCTCCGCTTGGTATCTCTGGCTCTCCTCCAGCAGCCATTGCAGCTACCTATTTTGGGATCTCAATGACTCAATTTTGAGTTCTTGTATCGCTATCCTAAATATCTCTTTGGTGGCGGCGGGCTCAGCAGAAAGGTGTGAGAAAAAAGAGAAAGAAATCAGAGCAGGAGCCATTGCCCACTTCTCTCAGCTACTGCAATGGCGATCACAAATCTAAATCTAAGCTGAATGTGCAAAAAGGGCCATGAGATGTATTTAAGTGAAGGAAGAGGTGTCCACATTCGATGAATCTAGGTCAGGATTTTTCTTACGCTAAGCCAAAATCATCGCCCATTATCAACTAGGAAATTGTTTAAACGAGGGATTATGAATAGGGACAATTTATTTCCTATTTTACTTGGGCGAGGGTCCAGTTTAGCGATTGCACCCATGGAATGCCTGTGGAATCTTGTTACCCACTCATCATCGCCTTGCCAAGTCTGAACATTGTGTTGTTTATTCGTATCCTATACACACGAGCATAATAAACTTAATCTAATAAGTGATAATTGTGGGTTAGTGTTTTCAAATGTTTGTTATAAAAAGTGGATGTAATGGGTAGAGGTATTTAGTTTTATGATTTAAGAATGAGTGTTCATTGACGAAGATTATGAATTTTGATTATTTATAATCTAAAAGTGTAATCTTTCTATTAATGAAGTGTTCAAGATTTGTAATGAAATTGTATTTTGTCTTGGATCAAATTTATATGTCTAGGTCAAGTCCATGAATACATATTTGTACTCTACATTTAGATTTGACCTTGTGTGATGCATATCTCTTCTATGTTCCCAAGATTGAGCTTTTTCTGCTATGCTCTTGTCTAATATTTAAGGTTTAATAGTATTTAGAAATACCTTGGAAGGGTGGTTGTTGTGTCTCTAGGAAACATGTTCTCCTAGGTCAACCCCCCAAAAAATATATAAAAGATCAAAGACAATAGGTAAAGGTCCTAGAATTATGTATACAAATTGGTTACTCCTTTTATTTCATAGAATCCAAATATTTCACTATTAATTTCCCCTTTAATGCTCTATTGTGAGGGGATGCTTAAGAGATGAGAGATGACAAATGAATGCTAGTGAATGTTTTTAAATACTAGCACACAACATAAAATTTTGCAAAATGTGTACTTAGTTAGCAACTTGGAAACAATAAGTAGGTTAGTTGACTTAGGGTGGGGAAATAAAGGAAGTTAGATGACCAAAAATTGAATTTGAATTTAAAAAGGCAAGGGTCAAATTCATGACCAAAGAACTAAGCTTGGGTGGGCACACATGTTGGAGGTGGATTTTCACCTATAGATGTTGGGGAACAAGACTCTCATAGAGGGGGATAGAATAAGGGTTCTGTGTACTTATAAACAAGTGAGGGAGCATTGAGTCACTTAAGGGTTTGAGCCTTACAACCACAACCACCACTTACAAGATGCAATGAAAATATGCACTTATTAATTTTAGCTAGTACTTGAGAAGCTCCAACAAACTGGGATCTCATTCATCAAAAAATTTACTTTCAATTAATCATGTGAGAACCTCTAGAGGACACCAACTTACTTTATTATTCTACAACTAGAATAGAAAGAAAATGAATGCATACAATTAGGAATCAAATCTACAGTTTCCCTTTTTTGCTTGAGCCCCATTCCTTTTGTGACAATCATTTGCCCAAACTTAGAATTGATCTAAGAAATCATTCATAGGGTGTCTTTGTCAAAATTTCTTAGCACTTTTGAATAGAGCATGAAAAATTAAGCCATTGCCTTTTGAAGTTTTATAAAATTCACTAAGGAATGAAAGTTATGCGTGTGCATATTTTACCCCTCCATCTAGTTTAGCCCATCTAGCCCACAATATCTCGTCTTGTTGGATTTCCTCGAAAAAGTGCATTTCACATTCTTTTTCTTGCAATGTGTAGTACCACTTGATTTTACCACAAAGGTCTTAAGTAGTAAAAATTGACTAAGTGTCATCTTTTTAGAAATCCATCTTCCATCTGAACCCCACCTCTTCACTCTTTTCTTGTCTAGTTCACTTGGAATTTTTTGCTTTGCGGGAATTTCCATGTGAACTAGCTTGCTTCACATGCCAACCTTTCTTTCACATTATCTACTTACCCCATCTTCCAACATTTGTACCTTGATGATGTCATGTGTTGACATCATCCCACCATGCTCATGTCATCATTACAACACCATATTCGAAGCTCCAGATTCCATCCCATCCGTCTTTGATAATATCATGATGACATCACTCATGAGAATTCCTATCCAAACTAGACATGTTGTTGGGTGTAGATGCACTTGGTTTTTTTGCTTGTTCCACTTGGAGGCCGATTGTCCATAATGTTGGTATGTGGCGACTAATCATGCAAATACTATACACTCATAACATATCCTTGCTAGGGTTCGGGGCTAGGCCAAGCCAAGCCCCAAGCGGGGGTTCAGAGGTGACAACCCCTGATAGCAGGGGTTTGGGTTTTCCTGCTAACACGTCAAGTGAAAAAAAATGACTTTGTAAAACCCTAATTCTAGAAGCTTCCAAAAAAGCTTGTTATAAGTGGTTGGAATGTATGTTGTGTGGTATTGGATTCATGAGATTGTAATCTACTTTGCACTGAATAATAAAATCATTGGGTGGGTGAGTTTCTGTGGATGTAGTCCATATTGGGTGAACCACATTAAATTTTTGTGTTGATCTTTTTTGTGTTATTTTTCATTGTTATTTTTGGGTTATTTAATTTGCATATAATTATTAATGTTTATTGCTCCAATTTGCCTGAACCCTAACACATAATGACCTGATGGGGCCTTTTGACCCGCATGGAGTTGTTGAAGACTAAAAGTGCTATGTAAGTGGTAATGTGAGAGATCTGATGTGAACTAGATGTATCTCTTGAAGGTGCAGATGCACTTGCACTTGAAATTCCCACACAAACCCGATGAGGCTATTTTTCCTACAAATGCTCAATCAAGCCTAATTTTCCATATAAAGGACCTTGTAGGGATTTTCTATAGAATTAGATTGTATGTAGATGACCTTTGAAGGCCCACGTTCTATTTTTTTAGTTGTAAATGAGTTTTTGAAGCTCAATCGATCTAGTTGTTATGTTTTTGGCTTGTGATTACTTCTCAAAGGATTTTCAATGAAGATCAAAGTGTCTTTAGTACCTTTTACTAATCATGAGTTAATGATATGATGTTGTGACGTTTTCCTTCCATTTCAGCTATTCACTTGCAAATTTCAAATTCAACCATTGTTATTATTGTTGGTTGTGCCTTTTTTACATCTACCTACATTAATGACATCACTCTCTCAACCAATAGAAGTTATTATTGAGACCAACTATCAATTCCATACATCCATTTTGGGCATGATTTGTCCTTTGCCATCTATTTTGAACTGCTACAATGTGCAGACATTAGGGTTGGGTGCTTGGGTGTATATGTTGGTGATTTTTTATTATTTTGAGGAGGTTGGTTTGTTGTATATTCCCCAAATGCGAAGGAAGTTACAGGGAATTGATTAATACCATAGTCCAATTTATGGAGATATTTTAGACTTGGAATATATTAAGATTAATATTGTGATGGGTTTTGTTGCAAAATGTCTCCATAGCACTTTGTATATATTTAGGACAATGTATTAATCACAACTAGAGATTTTCCTTTTCCATATTTATTGTTATGAGTGTAACATTGAGTTAGATGAATGTGACAACATTCCAAAGAAATTACAAGGCTTGTAATGCTATTTCCTAGTTTTATGTATAAATATGTAATTGTGTAGATAGATTACTAAGTATGTTCTACTACAAGGTTTTATATCCATTGATGTATGTAAATGCATAGTTTCACGTTCTTCCTTTCCTATTTTTTCTCTTCTCGATGTTGTAACTTTTTTGCCTAATAGATATGCACCAATTGTTAGAACCATATGCTAATCTCAAGTCCATCAAATCCAACACAATCCAATAGTGTAGGAGTAGGAGTACTAACCTCTACATTTATAACCTTTAATGATATAACTAGGACCTATTTTCAGTGAGCCTCAAATGAATTCATTCTATGTGGGTTATGTGTGCACAGTTATATCAGCTATATACAAGTTATATGCAATTAATTTTTCTTGATCTATTGAAAACTTTTAGGGCTAAGACATCAAGTTGGGTTTGGTTTTCCTTGTCTTTTCATTGATCATTTTATGTTATTCCAATACCCATTAAGGTATACCCCTACGAATACCCTCCTAAGGCTAAGTTGAGCTCAAAGTATGGGAGATCTAACCCACTCTCATAGAGTTGGCCATTATCCTTCCACAACTTGTTGATGAGATGATTTCACTTACATGATGAAAACCCTAGCTTTATGAGTGTTATTTTTCTCTAGGAAGCAAACTAGTGATTTTGAGGCCCAACACATACTATTACTACCATTGAAGATGATATTAAACAAAATCTACCCTTTTGTCTGACCTATCCTATACTAATTAGTGAAATGAAAAGTGATACAAGGAGGATAAGGGTTGAAAGGGATATGAGCTTTAGAAAAATAAATAGAAAAGGGTGGGAAAAGGAGCACCAAAGAAGACTAACTTGTTATTGTTCTCTAAAATACGAAACCAATCCTCCTTCATGAAAAAGTGTGTCTATGATAGGGTTATCTCAACTTATTCATTGTAGTTTTACATGTGATGGGCTAGAAATTTAATGCACATAAGTAATCCACTTCAATCTAAGGTGAATAATCAAACATATGTACACTTTCTCAAAAAATGGATTCAGGGGACACTCTTTGAGAGAAGTAGCAAAAAAACAAAATGATAAAACACATTCATATTTCTAATAGATTAACAAATCATAACTAAACAAGATTTTAATATATAGAGCCAAGTTCTATTATATATTAAAATGAAAAAATGTATTTATAGGAGGTGAGAGGCCTTATTTATACAACCATGGGATTCTTTTAAGTTATTATGATAGAAGAGCCTAAGAAATTTCAAAAGAATAAAGAACAAGAGAAAGAAGAGAAGGGGCAAATATGATGGATTATTGTTGCCTATTAATTTTGAAGGTGGACAATGTTTTTGATCATATGGTGGATAATAAATCCCAACCAACCACTATAATCGACGAGAGGCACCTCATGATCAGTAGTCATTGCAATTGGTAAGTGGGGCACATGCTAAACATAATATGGAGAGGGCTACATCAAATAAATATTAGTTTAACCCTATCATGAAACATACTTGACCAGAGAAAGCGATGGATATTGCACAAAGATCATTGGAGAGGGTCCAACTTGAATTGATAACAATGAACAAGTGCTAAGAAACTTTAAATTGTCGAATGTTACTTAGAATGAGTGGTTGGCACAACTTGGAAGGTGCCAACATGGAGGGGGCTATAAGTTCATAAAAAATGAATCCACTGCAATAGAGATTTAGTGTCATAAGGACAGGTGATGCGAGAATGGTCATTGTATTCGATGTCTTCAATAGATCAACTGCTGGTTAAACTTGGAGGGTGCCAATATAGAGATACTAATATAAAAATTTGAAAAGGGAAGAAGATGAGTGGATATGTGGGGCCCATTATGAAACCATTTACTAGAATAAATAATCCTCCCATCCTATTGGATGGATGACAAATGAGTTGTGGGAATTTTTTTCTTGCTAAAAAATTTCTAAGAGATAAACACTATATAGACAATAACAAAAGAGAAGCAGGCCCATTTAAACAAGAGACGTTTTAGGTTCTTGCCAATAGTTATTGCTAGATAATAGGGTATATGAGGGCATATATGCAACATGGTAGATCATTTCGTAAGAAAATGAGGGTGGCCCACTTGAGAAATACAATATATTGTCAATAAATATGAGTAATTATATTTTGCACCATTAACATTCCACAAGATAAAGCCAAAGTTAAGAAGACCCCAATAATTGTTGAAGAAGTTAAATATGATCTAAAAATGAGTGTTGGGTTATGAATATTTTGAATTTTGATTGTTTATGATCCAAAAGTGTAATATTTCTATTAATGAGGTGCTTGATACTTGTAATGGAATTATAATTTATCTAGGATCAATTTTGTATGTCTACGTCAAGTCCATGAATACATATTTGTACTCTACATTTAGATTTGACCTTGTGTAATGTATATCTCTTCTATGTTCCCATGATTGAGCTTTTTTTGCTATGCTCTTTTCTAATATTTGAGGTTTAATAGTATTTAGAAGTACCTTGGAAGGGTGGTTATTGTGTCTTTAGGAAACATGTTCTACTAGGTCAACCCACCAAAAATATATAAAAGATCAAAGACAATAGGTAAAGGTCCTAGAATCATGTATACAAATTGGTTACTCCTTTTATTGCATAGAATCCAAATATTTCACTATTAATTTCCCCTTTAATGCTCTATTGTGAGGGAATGCTTAAGAGATGAGACATGACAAATGAATGCTAGTGAATTTTTTTAAATACTAGCACACAACATAAAATTTTCTAAAATGTGTACTTAGTCAATTAAGGGAAAAAAATATGTAGGGTAGTTAGCTTATTGTGGGAAAACAAAGGAAGTTAGACAACCAAAACTTGAATTTGAATTTTAAAAGGCAAGGGCCAAATCCATGACCAAAGAACTGAGCTTGGGTGGGCACACATGTTGGAGCTCTATTTTTACCTATAGACATTTGAGAATAGGAGACTCATAGAAGGGACTAGAAGGGGTTCATGTACTTATAAAAAAGTGAGGGATTATTTAGTCACTTAATGGTTTGAGCCTTACAACCACAACAACCACTTACTAGGTGCTATGAAAATATACACTTAGTAATTTTAGCTAGTACTTGAGAAGCTCCAACAAACTGGGATATCATTGATCAAAATTTTACTTTCAAGTAATCATGTGACAACCTCTAGAGGAGGCCAACTTCCTTTATTATTTTATGACTATAATATCTAAAGAAAATGAATACATATTGTTGGGACTCAAATCTGTAGTTGCACTTTGTTGCTTGAGCCCCTTTCCTTTTGTGATAGTCATTTTTCCCAAGCTTAAAATTGATCTAAGAAATCATTCATGGGGATCATCTTTTTCAAAATTCCATAACACCTGTGAATAGAGCATGAAAAATTAAGCCAAGTTGTCTTTTGAAGTTTTATAAAATTCGCTAAGGAATGAAAGTTATGCTTCTGCGGATTTAAACCCTCCATCTAGTTCAATCTTGTTGCAAGTATGTGCAATTAGTGCTATCATTGATTTCAACAAGCTTTGGTGTTGCCATTGATGTCAATTGTATGAGAATGAATTTGTTGTAAGGATGTGTAGTTGGTATTGAGTTGTTGTCTCTGATGATGCTTTGGTTAGTTTCATTATGTTGTCATTAGTAAGCTACTGGTGTCAACCTTTAGTGTTGCTTTGATAAGATTTTGTCTATGGATGTACAACTGAGTTGCTATGTTGTAGTTGGATTGATGGTGATAAGGAAGTACTGAAGATGTTGAGGATGTGTCTCTAGTGCTTGGTTCCCAAGTGTTTTTGAGAAAACTGAATAAAAAGAGGAAACAGTGTGTTGAAGTAGTGTTTTGTGTTGTAGAATAGTGTTCTGGTTTTGCAACCACTTCTGGGTTGAAGATTTTCTTGTGCAGTTCAGATATGTTGATCAAAAGTGTTCACAGGTATTTCATCCAAAATTTGGTGTGTTGGATCATTGTGTAGAGGAAGTTGTGTTCACCACTGTGTAAACTATTTATTGCAAAGATGTTTGGAAGAAATGTTTTTGCTATGTATTTCTTGAAAGAGAGGTTTTAGGTCTTGTTATTAATATGTATATGTATTTTATAATTGATTTATTTGTTATTATAGAGATTTTATGTTAGGGTTGGTGTAGACAAAGTTTTGGGGTTGATATATAAATTTTTTTTTGCAAGATAATGTATGTCATAGCTCGTCTAGATTTTCCACGTGGGGGATTAATGTATGGGATGGAAATTAGAGCTAGTTTTGAGTTAGATGTAAGGGTGGGTAGTGCCCTTGGTTGATTGGGTTGAAATAATGAGATATAAAAATGTAACAAAATTTAGGTACATAAGATACCTAGTGAAAATAAGAGGTATTTTAGCCATGTAGAGTAGGAAAAGGGGTTCTTGATACAACTAGGTTAACTAGGATCAACTTATTTTCACTTGCCCTCTATATTTAGACACAAAAAAAATGATTTTATGATTGGCTAGCTGCCACAACCTGGAGAATCAATCTCCTAGGGTTTGGCCCTTTTTATTTGTAAAGATGAAAAATTTTGTGTGTTTTAACAAACCTATTTGACATACACCCTAGATTTGAAAATATAATTTATTACACAGAAAAAATGAAAACTAACAGAAAAATTGCAGATCTAAAAAATAGATACAAAGAGGAACTTGTGATTGAAAACTAGGCCTAAATTTGAGGGAAAAATTTAGTACCACCCTTGTCCAAAAAAGTTACAGTTTGCTTTGTGTTTCCTATGACTTGTTGTTGACAAAACTTTATAATATGAACTACACAGTGCACACAAAAAAAGGGGGAAAGGGTGTGTTGTATAGGGGCTTGCCTAAGTCAAACCTCATTTTGGTGTTTCCACCTCCGCATATAACAAAAAATTCACAAAATAATCCAACAAGTGGGTCCTCCCCTCTGCCAATCCAACATTCACAAAACAATTTTCACAGAAAAAAATCTGTTGAATTCAACATTAAATAGAATAATGATTGCAAAAAAAATTAGATCTTATTAATTCAATTCAATTTCAAATAAAACTACATTACAAAAATGATCTTTTTGACATTTAATGGCCTCTCATGCCATTCCAATCTGCTATATTACCCTTCACAATCCACACCTTCTCTTTCCTGCAATGACTCTCTATGCCACTTATATTATTTGATTTTAATTCCCGTCTCTACTCATATGTCACCCACTACCATACCTCATGATGCATCCATGTCTCTTAAGCCTAGTAAAACTCCCCTATGCTACACTGCCTTCCCACTCTCCCTCTGAAAACTCTCCCACACAGCCCCATCACACTATTATTCTCCTATCTGCAAAACCTCAATAACTTGGCACTGCTCGCTTGCTCTTAGACTTGGCCTATAATCCTTTCCCCATGTAGGGGCACAGCCTCTCTTCTTCCATGTTATCTCTCCCAAGAACTCCCTTTCATAAGAAAAATTTTCTCCTCTCTTATATATGTGGCATGTCCATATGTTTTGATTTCTTTTTCCTAGAATTTTTTTCCTCGAGGTTGCGCACCAAACTCCTCCACGCACCCCTTCTCTTGTACACTCCTTTGTCTTCCATTCTGACTATTTAGGTAGCAGATGTTTGTGAGAGAAATGCTCAAGTATGTGATGCATCACCAACCAAACCAAGCTAAATTTGAATACAACATATGAAGCTTTTAAAATGCATTTTTATAGACAAGATGGAACGCTCATTCTTTGTGAGATCATATTTTAATCTGAGACTATATTGTAAACATAACACTACCTTTTAGTTTTCCCTTGCATCCCCTCATCATTGAATTATTGTATATTTTTAATGAATTTCATCATCTACATGCTCTGCATATTCTTTTCATTCAATGGATTTACATATCTCAAAATAATTTTTCAACATTTTGCAATAAAAAGTTGAAGACAATAAAATAACTTATTTTAAAATTTAATCTATTTTAAATTAGTTATGAAAACCAAAGGAAAAGAGAAATGTCACAAAATTCCACTTGTAAATCCATTCTTCCATCACTTTGTGACATAGAGACAATGGTGAAATCTTGCAAAAATCCTGTTTCAACGATTATTTGGAGCTCTTTAAACTTCTTACCAGTGTGAGTGTATTTAGATGTGATTGGAAATTTTTTCATTGAATGTCTTTTCCACTTCCAAAGTTGCATCCATGTTTTCCTGCATTAATAGAGAACATCCACCAAAATTGGAATGAATAAAAACACCATCTTTTTGGTTGATGTAAGATCACGCCTGTACCCAGATGCTCCTACATCAAACATGTCAGGTAGAAATATTTTGGGAATAGGCTCACAATGGTGGATTTGAGTAGATGCACTACTCTTCCAAGTTTTCATCAACCTGCAATGAACTCCTTTGTTGTCCAAGTTCTCAAGATCAATATTTCTTCCACTTTTTCCAACATCATGCTGGAACACACACCACCTCCCTCCAACAACACTGCATCTTCCTCCTTTTCCCCCTCATGGAATCATGTCCAACACAACCCAACCTCCTCCACCAAATACTTTCCACTCTTCTCTCCTCCTCCATGGGTTCAAACCCACCTCTAACCATCCACCTCCACCAAAAATAACCTATAACATCTTCTACCATTTATACACACAACCATGCAACATCTACAACATGATCTTGATCTCTATCCATATTTCCTTCTACTACCATATCTAAAAATGAAATAACATCACAAAGATGATTTACCTCATCTTCATTCACAATTGTAGCATCGAATTTCACTACAATATCTTCCACCTCCTCATCAGCTACAACTTTTTTCTCTTCTCTCTTCACTACAACTAAGCTTTGAAATCCACTCTTCCTCAATCGCCAACAATTATGCTAATAGGTCTTCTTTTCTACTCACTATGACCTCTTTGTTGCTCACTTCATTCTTTTCTACCTTTTCTTCCATGCCTTCCTCATGGCATGTCTCTACTACAACTTCTTTGGTAGGGATTGCTCTCACATGATCTTCCTCTTTCCATCTCAAGCTTCTATCCTCATTCTTCTTCTCGCTCCTTTTTACCACTTTTCTTTCACCTTTCCCAACTTCTTGAGCCTCACCTTGATTATTCTGCTCCATTTCCTCAAACCTTTCATTATCCACATTCTCCCAATAATAATCCCAAAATAGTATCCGCACAGGTCTCCTCACAACCCAACCCATCTTGTCTACTGCAATCTCACCTCATACAATTTTCCATCATACTCAATCTGTAAAAAAATTTCCTTCACAGTTTTAAGTTATCTGCTGCTCAAGACTCTTACTTGTAATATCCCTCACAAGCTTCTTTTCTACCACTTTCTTACTTTCTAGTGCAAACTTCCTCATGGTCGACGATCTATTCACACTTCCACCCATAGGTCTTGATCGATCCTCTCCACACTCAAGATTACCCACTCTGATATCAATTCAAGCATGTGGGTCCTGCCCTCTACCAATCCAACATTCACTACTGGATTTGACACCATTTTCCGACGGGCGTTCGTCAGTCGTTCGACAAATCTCTGTCGGAAGAGCGACGCAATAGCGAAAATATTTTCGTCGCTGTTTTTTTGTCGCAAGGCCGACGACAAATTAAACGTCGAAATAATGGAAAAGAATCGTTGGTCGACGACATCGTGAAATACCTCAGGATTTTGTCAGAATATCGACGAAAAGTTTGTTTATCCACCGACGAATTATACCAGAAGTTCATCGTCAGTTCGACGAAATGGGCAAGCAGTAGCGTGGAAACAACAGAGGACATTTGTCGAAATTGCAATGAAATACTCAAGTAGTAGCGTCGAAAGAACACCAAAAGTTCGTCGAATGTGCGACGACGTAGGCAAGTAGTAGCGTTGGAACAACACCAAAATTTCATCGACTTTGCGACGAAATTAGCGAGTAGCGTCAGAAGAACACCAAAAGTTCGTCGAAAGTGCGACGAAATGGGCAAGTAGTAGCGTCGAAACAACGCCAAAATTTTGTCGACTTTGCGACAAAATTAGCAAGGAGTATTGTCGGAAGAACACCAAAAGTTCATCGAAAGTGCGATGAAATGGGCAGGGAGTAGCATGGTAGCAACGCTGAAATATCGTCAGAAGGGCGACAAAATGGGTAGGGAGTTACGACAAAATCATCGTCGCAACTATAGCAACTTCGTCGAAGCCTTTCTGATGATTCATCGGTGGTTGTCGTCGAAATTGCGACGAAGAAGCAAAATTTTAAAATATATATATATATTTTAGGAAATGTACCATTGCAGTAGACTAATGATCGACCATACATATAGACTACATATTGGTTTGATGCTTGAAATGATGCATTTCTTATATTGAAAAGTGCATTACCTTATTGAGTTTCTCTTTGTTTTGAGTATAGTTTAATATTCTCTACTTAACAAGGCCAACCACGTGACGGTGGAAGCTCATGTGCCCCCCCTCACATCACTCTCAATTCCCCATACCCAATCATATAACATTAATAATTGATTCATCCATTAATAACACATAACATTCATTCATTCATCCATCAATAACATATAACATTCATTCATTAACATATAACATTCATTAATTAACATATTCACATTCATTCATCCATTAATAACATATAACATTCATTCATTAACATATAACATTCATTAATTAACATATTCACATTCATTCATTAACATATAATAATCATTCTTTCAGTTTTTACATATTATCAAAAATATGGTTGTCATGATATGATTACAATCACTTTTTTGTTTCTTTTTGAAAGCTACATAAAGCTGAAGTCGAGTATCATTTCTAAATCAATATATGTCCC
>VDFB02270651.1:9394205-9497818 GCA_007258455.2 Sequoia sempervirens | reverse complement strand
AAATGAATTTCATGAAGTTTTGACCAAGTTAAGGTGGTCAGACATACGATTTTTTATATTTTTTAAACATTGTAATAAGAAAATCATAATTAATTATTTACTTAGAAAAAAATTACAAAAAAAATATGCATCACAATGGGACATGAGTCCTCTACTTATATCTAAAATCTTATAAAAAATATTACCATTTTATTGTGGTTAGGGTGGTTAGACAGACACCTACTTCTTATTTTTTCCCTAAAATTTAAGTACTACTACATTGAAAGTTCAAATTTTCACCCAATAGATTTTAAAAAACAATAAACCTAGTAATTTAGAAACTACATTCAATTTTCTACAAATTCTATTCTTGCATATTTTTAAAATAATATAGATAACTTATTCAAATTTGTGCGCCAAGTTTCCTAACTCAATTTTTTTTGAATTTTTTGTCGTTTAAGGGCCTATTTTTTCCATGATGATCCCACACATACCTAGGGGATGGAGGGAGAGGGTAGATATAGGTAGAGAGGTAGGTAGAGGGAGAGTGGTAAGAAGTTATAGAGGGAGAGGTAGGTAGAGAGATGGAGAGGGGAGATAGAGAAATAGAGAGGAAAGGAGAGAGGGAGGGAGAGGTAGGGAGGGAGAGAGAGGTGAGATAGAGAGATAAATAAAGAGAGAGGTAAAGAGGGATAGTCAAGATAGATTATAGAGATGGAGGCATAGATAGAGAGAGGGCAAGGAGAGATATAAAGAGGGGGAAGAGAGAGAGAGGTAGGTAGATAGAGGATGGTGGGTAGAGAGGGAGAGGAGAGAGAGGGGTAGGTAGAGAGTGAGATGGGAGAGAGAGGGAGATGAGAGATAGTGTAGCGTCGAAAAAAGTAACCCTTTTTCACACTTAGTTTGGGAATGAATAATTAATGATAAAATGGACTTAATTATGCCTTATTTAGGGTGTAAGAAAAGTTTTTTATTATACTTTTACACTAATATAGAGCTTCATTAATTAATTGAGATAAATTAGAGCTTAATTGGCCCCTAAATTTAAATCCAAGCCTTATTTATTACATTTTTTGAAGGGTAAATCCCAACGCTCATTAATAATGTTGCATAATACTTAATTTGGTAAGGTTTGAGTCTTAGGGTAGTGACCTAGGACCCATTTTCCACCTGGCGAATGGGTCCCCACTATGTCCTAGGACCCCAATTTGGCATATTATTTCACCTCCCTAAAACTTGGTCCTAGAAAATTGTGCTAGGACCCATTCACCCAAGGTAGCGAATGGGTCCTTACTTAAGACACCTATTTTTAAACATATTTATGGCAGGATTTTATTGATTTTGAATGCTAGATCTGATGTATGCTTGTGTTATTTGAATTTCGAGCTTAAATATTAATTATAAATATAAGTTTAATTTGTGCATAGTTTCATCTAAGACATCCTAAGAATTATTATGCAAGCATCCTAAGAGTTCACAAGAGCATTTCAAAGGCATTCAAAGGAATATTATCAAGGTTTTATTGCAACATTCAAGATCATATCATCATTTCAAAGGCATAGTGCATCAAGCATGTAGTTGAGCTTAAATGTTGATGTAGTATTGAAGATCCATTTGCAAGCATTGTTTCACATCCAATTCAAGATCAAGATCGACATTCTACATGGTCACTTCATGTTAGATTGTTGATTTACATTCCAAGACTTCATCCAAGGTATCATTGTTTCATGTTTCATGTTTCATTATTTCATCAAATGGTTTAATTACCTAAACAGGGTTTGACCAAGGAAAACCCATATTCCTTAACAATCAACAAGTTTTTCTCCTCCTTGAAGTGTGATTGTAGGTTTTTAGGTTAAAGATCAAGTGGAGAACAAAAGTTGCAAAGTTGTCAAGATTGAAAAGTTGTCATCTTTGTTGCGAGATCATGAAAATGAAGCTACATAATTTATTTTTGACTTTCGAGAGTTGGACACTTGGGGGCTAGAAGTGCAGACATTGAAGAACATAACCTAGAAATCAATTTTTCAGAAACCCTAGCAGGGACCCATTCGTCACCTTGGGCGAATGAGTTCTCATGACCCCTAAAACAACACTTTTTAGTAAGGTACACATTGTTTCAACATCTTAAAACCTTTTTTATTATTGTTATAGTAGTTAGGATTGATTTTTTATTGTTATTTATGTATTTTATCCCTCATAATTGAATGAAACCTTAGAAAAACATAGTGGTTTATCATCTTGTTAATTCATTTTGATAAACCCTATTTTTCTTTGTTTCATTTTGGTGAACCCAACTTCTTGAACATTGTAATTTTTTTTATCTTGGCTCATCTTTCTTCTCATCCTAGGTTAGATCTTGCATTCATTTGCATCCATTGGCATTGAATTAGATCTTATTTAGGGTGTCCTAGTTTACATTAAAGTTTGCAAACTTCATCTAGGGTTTTAGAATCGCATTGTTTTGCATTCTTTACATCTGAAAAATACAAAAAAAAAATAGTCATCTTGCATATCATTTAGATCACATAAATTTGCATTTGAAAATCAAAACAAAATTGTGTATCAAACTAGGTCTTTTCATTCATCATTTTATCACCTTTTCAAATTGCATTTCATAATACATTTGCAAAAATCTGAAACTAAAAATTATTGTTATAGACCTAAATCTAAAACTCATCAAAACAAGCTTAAAAATCAGTAAAAAATAGTTCAAAAACCCTAATCTAGGACCCATTCGCCCAAGGTGGCAAATGAGTCCCTAACCAGGTGTTGATCAGAATTTTTTTGGAATCTAAACTCTCAGTTTTATACTTTTGTTTGTTGTTGTTACATTTTTGTTTCCATTTTTTTTATTTTCTATTTCATTAAATTCATTGAATTTAACTTAATTTTCTTTATCTGGTGCATTGTCAAAATTCAAAATTGTACTCACAACATTTCATTTTCAGTCTATTGTATAGTGTAATCAGTAAATCACCTCATTCTAAGTATGAAAATATGAAAATTGCATCTCATTCAAGGTCATTGCATTGCAATTTACCCTCTTTCCATTTTGGGTTTGTACACTAAGTTTGTGAAATCTTGTATGAGCTTTACAACTTGGTGTCTTATTAGCAATACTCTTGCAAGATGTACTTCAAGGCTCATGTCATCCCACAATATCTCACTCACTGTGGATCTTGGGTTTTCTAGCTCTCTTCTTGATAGTGTTGATAATCAACCCTCTATGGCTCATAGTTTGCATACTTCATTTCCCATGACTTCCACTAATATGCATGATTTCCATCTCTCACAAGAAGACATAAAAAGATTAGATGAAAACATAAAAAAATTACAAGACTTTATCCTTATTGAAAGCATGGACATTAGTATGATTCCTACTTTACAAAATCTAAGGAAAGTGCTTAAAATAGGAAATGGAACACAAATTTTCAATAGCCTTAGTTGCTTCCTAAATGAGAACTTAAACAAACAAGAGAATGATAACATCCATGCCTCAATCAACTTTTGAATCTAAACCTCGTAAGGGCTCAACTAAAATGCCTTTGGATATTGCTTTCTCCTCACAAGATATAATTAGAAGGGCACATGATGGTCCTCTTTACATAACTGGTCAAATTAATGATAAGCCCACTAATGGGATATTAATTGATCTTGTATGTGGAGAGTATGTGATCACTAAAGAATTATTATTCATGAATGAACTTTATCAAGATACATATAACAAATTGTTGACGGTCCAATTGGCACAATAGTTAAACAAAATATTGCTACTCTGTTTCTCCTAAAAGAGGAAGACAACACATGGATGTCTTAGCTCCCAAGGTCTTTATAGTTGGTTCTCAACTGTGTTGATGTCCCTCAGTGGTCAATGTAACAGTAATGTTCAAGGGGCCTGCTAGTGTGAGCTTCTGGATTGTTCTAAGATCAAGCATGAATTTAAACCTACTCTAACCAGGGGTTTTTAAAGAAAACATAAAAAGATGGGTCAGAGCTTTAGGACATAAAAGAATGATAGTTCACCTATTTTAACTAGACTTGTTATCTTTCAAGGATTTCCTAAACTAAAACTGTAGAACGAAATTAACTTGTGATTGACACACAGTTTCATTCATTCACAGTGTTGATTTCAATAACAGATTGCAAGTTATCATTTAAACAAAACATTAAAGTAAGACCTCAATCCTTGAAAGATTCTCAAATCAAATGATTAGCTCAAGACAAACACCATTCTGAAACACAATCTGAAGTAGATTAAGATTTGGTTGCTTCTACTATTAGTGAGACAGATAAGCAACATTTACAAAGCTAGCACAATCACCAGTGTACAGAAAATCCATGGCTCCAAATTGTTTCCATTTATATTAAGAAAACTGAAACGATACATTATTGGTTCCTACTGAATCTAACTGCTAACTAAGAAGACAAAAGAAGCTCCTATTACAAAGAATCAGGATGCAGTTTTGTCTCCTCTATCTTTTCTCTATTTCCCTCTGTATTCTAAAACTTCTTCTAACTTTTCTAACCCTAGAAGTTCTAACCTTTACAAAGAGGCAAGAATGCCATATATATACAGAGTGTACCAAAAAGAATGCGTTGTCCCCCTGCATTAGGGTTTACAAAATATCTTCTTCCAAGAGAGTCAGCTCTTAGATCTTTCTGAAGAGAGTCAAAACTGCATTCAATGTGAATTCCTGCTGTCCATGCTGATGAGAGATTGTTTTGGGAATCCTCTTAGATCTTTTGCAGCTACCGCATTTACTTTGGCCTTTCATGTCCATCTTTGAACTCCATCGGGGCTGCCTTGAATGCTCTAAAAGCATTTTTCCATTAATATTGATCTGCCTCTTGCTAGTGGTCACTACAGCTGTCCCTGCAAGTCATAGTTTCTTCGTTCTTTTGGTCTCCTTCATGTTCTAGACTTCTCCTGCATGTTGACCATCTTCTGGAGCATCATCGGGCCTCCCTTTAGATCTGAACATTATCCCCCCAGCTGATCCATTGCCCTTCGATCTCATAATGAGTTCATCTAGTTTACATTATGTCGATCTCCTTCAAGGTGGTAGTCAATTGGTCAATGGCCAATAGGTCATTCCTTTAGCTTCTTCTGATTGGTTAGACATACACCACGCAGGATTATCAGGCGGTCAAAGGTGGTTCACATTGAATCGCATGTCGGTGAGACACTAACCATGTCTCCACAATGTGATTTTTCCTCTTAACAACTATCAGCATAGCGGGTGTCAGTCGATGAGACCTTTGGTGAGCTTTAGAAGTCATAATGAGCTCACAAAGACTATTGGCAAGACAGTCGCTAGTCGGCATGACCTCGTGGCGAAACCCCTCGTCTCTCGGCGAGCGCATCCTCCATCGGCAAGACCCTACCGGGTCTGTGAGACTCCATGGTGATGCCTTCTTCTCTCCCCGAGCTCAAACTCCTACTTCGGCAAGGCTCCTTGAAGTCAGTGGGACGTCACAGCGAGGCATTAGAATCCTTTGGCGAGCCCATTTTCATGTCGGGGAAACTACATCATTTCGGGGAGATCTTACCCCGAACTTTACGTCCTGTCGCCAAGAGATCTCCAGGTCGCCGAGACCTGTCATCGAATTTTCTTTATTCTCGTCGGGCTCACTTCGTTTCGGCAAGACTCCTCACTGTTAGCCATATGTTACGCTGAGCCCCTTAGTCCTTCAGGGAGCTCCTTCTGAGCTCAAATTTCTTTCGGTGAGACATTTCAGAGTCGCTCAGACACCACGCCGAATGCATCTAGTCTCCCCGAAGGCATATCCTATCGGTGAGACATAAAGATCTCACCGAGACCTTATGTCGATGGAATCCCCTTCTGTCGATGCCTTCATTTCATGTCGGCGAGACAATCCCACATTGGGGAGACCTTTCCTCAAGCCCTTCATGTCATATCGAAGACTGACCCTTCAGTAAGACTTTTTCGTTTCGGTCGGACCTCCTACCGAAGGAAAAATTATCGTCGGGCTCAGACCTTTGGTGGGACCTCCTTCTGTCGGGGAGACATTTCTATAGTCATATTGATATGTATTCTTTCATTTGACATGTGTCAGTGTAACACTCTCTCGTCGGGGAAAAAATTCAATAAAAAATTACAAAAAATATCAAGAACAAGCTTCAGTGAGTCACAAACTTTCCCAAAAGGATTTAGAAAATACGATAATTTAAGTCAAAATATGGATGTCGTACACGCATGGTATGGTAAAAAAAATGACTTTTAAACAGTGGTTTTTAGAAATGCCTATTAAAACTCAATTTGTACAATCTGGGTATTGAAATAAATTACATATTTGGAAACTAGACTCCAAGCACTACATTTTATGATTAGTGACTTTTTTAAAGATTTCATCTCTAAGTGCTTCAAATTTTAAGGTCAAATGTGTCAAATACTGAAAATCAGGGAAAACACTTCCACTTTTTGGCCAAAAAGTGGACTCAACTTCTTGCACACACCCGATATGTGCATCCCTCTGTCGCCGGTCGGTGAGACATGAAGATCTCACCAAGACCTTTTTCCGAAGGAGACTTTCATGCTGATGGGAAACTCTTAGTCGCTGGGACAATGATTGATGTCTTGCTGATAGGTATGTGCATGTGAATTCTGATCGTTGTGACATCCCTAAGGTCTTGCCGATAGGCAACACAGACGCTTATTAACAAAATGCATTGGTAGTCAGCAAGGAATCTGCAAGGTCTTGCTGACTTTCTTCTTAGAGGAAAATTATGACCATCTGGATTGAGGAATACATTCCAACTGAGCTCCCTTGGAAAATATCATGTGTGTTATTTGATCCTACAAAACAGAGTCCCCATCAGTCCTCAGAAGCACATAAGATATATTATCCTAAGATACACTATTGTCTATGATAATGTTATTCAATTTCCAGCAAGAAGAAAACCAACTCAAGCTGAAACAGAACCAAAATTTAATAGAATCAGCAGACAACTCAGGAAGAAAATAGAACCCCAAGAGCAAAAGCAAATAACAGAGGCAAAGAAACCAAAAAAAAGAGGGGGACCCATTTTGTTCTAGAATTAAATGGGGTGGTTATGCAAGGCATAACACAAATCAAAAGCATGGATCAATACACATAATGGTTTTGCTTGCCCTACGATAGGCTTGATAGATCTCCCTTTGAAAGTTTGACCAAAAACATTAAAAGTCTCATTCACCTTCATCCCACAATCAGACCAATTTCGTGTGAAGTTAGGCTATCCATGGCTTCACTCCATGAATTCCATCCCCTTAATTGTGCATAAATTTTTAATTTTTCCCTTTCGAAATGATATCTTTATTGTGCATCATAGTGAGTTTAATCTTGTGTCTTCCCAAGGAAACTTTTCATTGGATTTATTTTGGCCCGAGCCTATTGAACCTATTAGACCTCAAGAAGACTTATTTTTCAAATCCTATCAAAAGTTCAAGGAAAAGCATATAGCAGAATTATCCCTTATAAACATGCCACAACCTATGACTGAGCCACCTATCCTAGACAAAAAATGATTGAACCGAAAGACCTTCCAAACATTCAAGAACAACCTATAATAAATCCTCCTACAATTTCCTACAAGAGACCATGAGATAACCAAAAAAATTCCATTGTGCCTCCTAAAGTCAAACAAGTTTACAAAGCTAAAGAGAAAGTGGTTGAACAACCTCCTGTTGTTTCTTCCATTCCTCCCAAGGAGAGAAGAAACCTATGATTGAAAAACCTGCTCTTACACAAACACAAATTGACAATAGATTGAAAAAAATTGAAGTGCTAGAGAGCGTAGGCGTAGATGTCGTGCTATTGCTCATATGTTACAAACTAAAGAAGATAAGAACAACATAGAAAATAAAAATCCAAACTTACCTGAAGCAATGTTGTGATGACTCTATACCTTCACCACAATGTAAACAAGAAGTTTCCATGGACATTGTCATTCCACCTCTCGTGATTAATATAGATGATGAAATTGACATTACAAAGATTGTGTTGGATGCAAGGAACCATGAGAGGGGGGGTGAATCAGTGTTCAATAGGTTTTACTATTCATATCAAATTTAAAACCACCTACAACAATGTAAGAACTTTGTGCAGTATTAGCAGCATAAGACAGATAAAACACATGCGCACACAATAATGAACACCATAACACTAGATATTTTTATGTGGAAACCCTATTAGGGGAAAAACCACGGTGGAGATTAATCCACAAAGTTTTTACTTTGTTAAAAGTAAAGATAAAAGGGGAATGCACTTGCATTCAAGCTTATTGCTCATCAAAATAGAGGCTCACTGCCTACAATACATATGATAAAATGTTGCTACAAAATTTGAACTGATGGGACAACATCTTCAAATGCCAGAGTTCAGTTCCAATGAAGCATACAATCTGCTCTCTGATCACTCTTTTCATGCTCTGTTTTGCACTTCAACAAAAGTCTTCCTGCAACACATACAGTAACTCACTTGATGATTTTTTGATGTAGGCTCACAGTACTATGCAAAATTTTCACATAAATACCATACACACTTTCCATGCACACATTTTTCACATTCTTGCATACCAAAAATGAAATATTGATCTTCTTTATATATCCACTATTATCAATTTCACTATGTCAGCTTGAAGCAAAATATAATAGCTTTCCTTGTGTCGGCCCAAAATCATAAATCACAATTTAGTGCATACCTACATAAGTTGGCTAAAATCATAGTAGGAAGCCAAAAAAAGGTTCAAACATGAGAAAATAACAAAACATTTACTCCATATACGTCCACGATCCGTGATATTGAACATGTCGGCCACAAGAGAAGAATAGATAATGAGTTATACCACCAAACCTCTTAATTTGAGTTATGATAGTAGTAATGCCACAAAACTTCTTCAACAAAGTAAGATATGTGCTAGGAAACCTTCCTTGCAGATCCACACAACAAAATGATGCTGGTGAGGTGACCGAATCAATAGACTAACTAGATGTCCTGTTCAACCGGTAAAGTACGAAAACATAGATCTTTTTCTGGTACGATCATAATTGATAATGTGGACCAAACTGAAAACTTTAGTTTCCATCAATGACAATACAGGTAGCCAAAAATTATGTCCACAACCATCATATGCCAACAATATCCCCCTTTGGCATTGATGGCAACACTTAGTGAAAAGTTTACTAAGTGCCCAAAACTCAAAAGGTATTATATCAAAATTGCTACTCCCCCTAAAGATGCCAGGAAAATTTTCACTCCATTCTCTCCCCCTTTGACATCAATGACAAAAATTTATAGCATCCTCTCTACACTTCTTTCCTTAACTTCTTTAAAATACTAGACTAACCTTTACTTCATTCTTCAAAAAATTTACAACTATTGCAATTTAGAAGATTATCTTATATTTAGCTTTCATTTCTGGAAAGAATTTCTTCCAAGAATCCACAACAAATCCAATGGAAATAATCAGGCTATTGTTCTCATATGTCCTATTGATGATTTGATGAAGGTGCTCAAGTATAGTGATTTCCTATTGCAGTTGCTCTCTTGATCTGAGAATCTCAACCATATGTTCTAGTCTACCTTCGGTTATATCCTTAACCTTCCAGAATGTGTCAGTGAGAACATTCTTAGTAAAGAAATTTTGTGTGCTCAGCCTATAAATTGCTAACCTTCTTCTTCATGTCTCCATTTGAGTCCAGGAGCATACTATAGTCATGTCCAATCTTAACCAGCTCACTCTCAATTTCCTCAAGTTTATCTTTGTACTTTCCTATCACATGGGGCCACTTTAGGTAGTAGTTGAAGATGTTATTTGCAGAATCGATGCACTATCTTAATTCACACATCCTCTTCTTCAATTTCTAGAGAGATAACCTAAACAACATTTTTAGGTGAGAAATAATCTCTTCTTCTTTTATTTCTGAGGGCATAGATTCCATAGCTATCTTCACACACTCAAGAACTTCATCTGGGAGAATATTTTGTAAGCTTCCCAACTCCACATTATTGTCCACAAAGAATCTTGCTAAAGTGTTTTCAATAAGGTCTTGCTCAAAATATGGTTTGTCTAACCACATTTTAGACACCTTTTGCATGCCATTTTCTTTGTGAATGATCTCTAATATTTTAGATTTAAACAAAGCTTCTTCCTCATCACTGTCTAAATTAGCAACAACTTCTGGTTCAACTGGTTTTGGAGGATCTCACAGAATATACTCTTCAAAAGATTCACCCTTTATGTCCACAACCACTTGACTTATTTCTTGCTCTTTAGTCTCTATAGGCCTGAGTGCAGAAGGAGTCACATCATCCCAAACTCTTTTCCTTTTATGCTCTTTCTCTCCCTTCCCAGAAGATGATCCAATCTCAATTATTCTTGCTGGGAGCACCACCTTCTTTGAATCTCATTAATACTTTTCTAAAGAAACTATCATATACTTGTTCACAGTTGTCAAAGGAGTTGTAATGATTGAATATTTGTTTGCAAATAGGTATATTCCCTTTCCATACCACATTATCTTTTAGTTGCAGACAATTCAAAAAATACATTAAAATACAAGTTTCCAAAGTACCAAACCTAAAAGAATAGTCAATGTCCCTAGTCAACTGGACATTTTCCATCAGTCGTTCTTTAATAGGCTACACAAGTCAAAGTTCTCACCTTCAATTATCATCTTATGAGAAATATAAACAATGTTCACTAGCCGAAGTTGAACCCTCATAGTTCCTGAAATAGATTTTATATGAAATCCCATAAGCCACATACTTGGTCAGGTAGTCCTTGATTGATGAAGTTATCAATACCCTTTGATCTCTCTTGATTCTAGTTATGGTTTCAACTTCCACATTTCTAATTGAATTTTTCTTCAGAATGTCACCATCTTTACACAGTCTAGTTAGATTCTCAATCACGTCCTTAGTAATTTGATACATTTTTTCCAATGTAATGGTGTTGCCATCCAATTTATTCAAGAAAAGCTGAACAATATCCGTATTAACAAAATGAAGGAGCTCACATCAGATATCCAGATTTCTATGTTTAGATCCTTCAAGCCTTTTGCAATCTGAGAGTGACAACAAATTTTGCTCATCCCTAATCTTCTAACTATTATACTCATCTAGGGTTACAACATCTTTGATTTGCTTCATGATTATATTCCGAACAACCAACCACAGAATCCACAAAGATAATGATTGACATAAATACCTTAAGATTTGCTACCCAAAATCCTTTCAATCCTTTGAGATGAGCAGAAAAATGCCAACAAGCTTATCATCGAATTTGGTTTTTCTCACCCATGTCTTTTTCATCTGATCTTTTATCTCTTCTACATAATCTTTTGTCTTACCTTTGTTTTCTTTCTACGAAATCTTTCTCTGATAATCTAGACTTATTTTATTCATATTTCTATTTTGGCAAAATTTCACTGTATGACCAAGATTGTTACAATTAAAGCATACCAGATCTCTCTATCTATACTAGCCTCTCCATTGATTTCCACTTGCACTGCACTGATTAGCAATATTCCCAAATCTTCCACAGGCATAACATCTAATGTTACTTGTATTAATAGTTATTCTTTTGCATTCTAATGCTTTATGACCAAACTTCTTGCATTGAAAACATTGACTAGGAAATGGTAAAATGCTAGGACTTATCTTTCTACAATGAGAAGCCATGTGTCCAAATTTATTACAATCAAAGCAATGTCCATTAAATCTTTGAGCATTAGGTTGCCTTACCGGATATCTTCTTCCTCTATTCTTCTTTCCAGGATTCTTCTGATTAGATCTAGAACATTCTCCTTCTTCATATCCAAGACCCCGCTTATCACTATTATTTTTCTGACTTTTAGTTATTTCTTCAAGCTTGGTGGAGCTCATCTTAAATTTTTCTTTGAATTCATTTGTAGTAGCCAGCTCATTTGTGAGAATTACTGTCTCTCAAGCTCTTGCTCGTTGCTTCTGGATTATAGTAGTTCCATTTCCAGTAGAATGAATCCACTGTTGATTATGATTCATTCCTCGGTTTTATCCTTCAAGGAATCGGCTAAATTTTCCTCATTCTTCTTTCTTTGCTCAATTTCTATGGTAAACCTCACCACCACTTATTCCATTTCAAGTTTTAGGGTTGCATTATCCTTAGTTAGCTTCTCACATTCTCTTGTTATCTCTTTTAGGGTTTGATTTAAATGCACATCATATGAGCCTTTGTTTTCTTTTTGCTTCAGCTGATCACACAGTTCCTTCCTCTTTTCTCTTGAATCACTTATCTTATTTTTCAATGATTGAATGATTTTTTTAGCATTTGCAAGACTTTCTTTGAGTTCCATGACTTCTACTTTGGATTGATCAAGATCATCAAGTGCCACCATCAGCTGTTGTTGAAGACCACTAGCATCCATTGTAATCACTGAATCCACCTCAAGTTGTTAGGCTTTAGAAGAGGAACCTTTCTTTGATACCAATTTTTGGATGTAGGGAACACTGAGAAGGGGGGTGAATTAGTGTTCAATAGGTTTTACTATTCATATCAAATTTAAAACCATCTACAACAATGTAAGAAATTTGTGCAGTATTAGTAGCATAAGACAGATAAAAACATGCGCACACAATAATGAACACCATAACACCAGATATTTTTACATGGAAACCCTATTAGGGGAAAAACCACAGTGGAGATTAATCCACAAAGTTTTTACTTTGTTAAAAGTAAAGATAAAAGGGGAATGCACTTGCATTCAGGCTCATTGCCTAGAGCTCATTGCTCAACAAAATAGAGGCTCACTCCCTACAATACATATGATAGAATGTTGCTACAAAATTTGAACTGATGGGACAACATCTTCAAATGCCAGAGTTCAGTTCCAATGAAGCACACAATTTTCTCTTTGATCACACTCTTTTCATGCTCTGTTCTGCACTTCAACAAAAGTCTTCCTGCAACACATATAGTAACTTGCTTGATGATTTTCTGATGTAGGCTCATAGTGCTATATAGACTTTTCACATAAATACCATACACACTTGCCATGCACACATTTTTCACATTCCTGCATACCAAAACTGAAATACCGATCTTCTTTATATATGCACTATCATCAATTTCACTATATGTCGGCTTGAAGCAAAATATAATAGCTTTCCTTATGTCGGCCCAAAATCATAAATCACAATTTAGTGCGTACCTACATAAGTCAGCTAAACTCATAGTAGGAACCCAAACAAAGGTTCAAACATGAGAAAATAACAAAACATTTACTCCATATACATTTGCAATCCATGATATTGAACATGTCGGCCACAAGAGAAGAATAAACAATGAGTTATACCACCGAACCTCTTAATTTGAGCTATGATAGCAATAATGCCACAAAACTTCTTCAGCAGAGTAAGATACATGATGGGAAACATTCCTTGTAGATCCACACAACAAAAGGATGATTTGGTGAGGTGACTGAATCAACAGACTAACTAGATGTCCTGTTCAGTCGATAAACTACGAAAACATAGATCTTTTTTCGGTACGATCATAACTGATACTGTGGACCAAACTGAAGACTTTAGTTGCCATCAATGACAACACAGGTAGCCAAAAATCATGTCCACAACCATCATATGCCAATAGATTGATGAACAAGTGCATAATGAGTTGAATACATTATTTTCCTCTTCTATGAGCTTAAATGACAAATATCCTAAAAAGAGTGTTGAACTTGGTACTTCCCCTAGTTTGGCACTTTTCATTGTCCCTTTGGCTAGTTATCCGCCTTCTATTTATATAAACCGAGATTGGGATGCAAACGACCTACTCTAGGTTGACTCGCATGTGCCTTACTAGTCTTTTGCTTTGTTTTCTTTTTCATGTTCTTGTATGTGATTGCATGTGCATAATGTGATCCCTCGTGATGTTTTGTTTGATGTATTTCTCTCTCTTTTATGCATTCCTCTATATGTTTCTACATTCTTCTCTATATTGTAAAAACCTTTAACTTTTTTTGTTTGTCTTGTGTTTTCCTTTTGGGGATGACACAAGAGTTGAGACATTTAGGTCTCTTCCATGTTGACTCAAATGATTTTTCTATGTTTTCACTCTCTTTGTGTCATTCTTCTAGTTCTATGAGTAATTGGGGAATAATGGCAGTTTTGAGCTCTTAAACAACATTGTAGCGAAGACATACTGACCCCAAATCCATAGATCTCTTATGTATTTTTGGGGGAAAACCTTCCCTCCTTTTTCATGGCGTAGCTTTATTTTGGAAGCATATGACTTGACATAGGGTTTTTTCAAGGAAAGCTCTCATATCTTAGGAGAAAACACTAGATACTTTAAAGCAGTTGTTTATAGCAATGGTGTTAGCAACCACTTTAAAGTGGGGGTATACATTGATGACATCTTTTGACATTTTGCATATTTCATGGCGTGATTTTCTTTTCTTTTTTTCTTGTGTCATTTCTTTTTCTTGGTGGTGTCATTGGGTTTGATGCCCTCCAAGAATGTGATATTTCTAAGTGTATGATTTCCCTTAGTGGCATGATGTGAATGAGGCATCCCATAAGTGGCAATATGATATTCTTGACTTGTCCTCTCTTTGAGACATTAGGCACGATGTTCCCAAAGAAGAAGACATTACACAAATGAAGCAAAATACCCTTTAACAAAAACCTATAGATGTAACATTCAAAAGCATAACATTGTGTGGCCTTATTGAAGTTGTCAGGAGGACAATTTTGGTATGGTATGGGAGTCCAATATGATTCTCTCATTTTCCACCTCATTGGGATAACTCACCTAGTGGATGGCCTGAGGTTCCACTACCCTAGAGTGAGCATTCATGTTATGGAAAAATAACCTAAATTTCTTCCACATCATGTTAGATAGTCAAAACTTGATCCTTTTTCATAAACAAATAGCCTAGATGTGTTCCACATCGTGTTGGACTGTTGAATCTTGATCCTTTTTCTTGGACAAACAATTGCATTCCACATCATGTTGGGACGATTGAAGCTTGATCCTTTATTTTTCCTTTTTCTTGGTCTTTGATAGAGTATGAATATGTATCTTTGTTACTGCTGCATAATTAAGTGTCTTTAATGTCTACTTTAGTGTGAGTTTTTCATGGGGGAAAACTCTCACTAAAGTGGGGGAAAAATGTAGTGTCAAAAAAGTAACCCTTTTTAACACTTAGTTTGGGAATGAATAATTAATAATAAAATAGACTTAATTGTGCCTTATTTAGGGTGTTGTAAAGTGTTTTTTTTATAATTTCACACTAATCTAGGGCTTCATTAATTAATTGAAGTTAATTAGAGCTTAATTGGCCCCTTAAATTCAAATCTAGGCCTTATTTATTTAATTGGCCCCTTAAATTAGAGCTTAATTGGCCCCTTAATACTTAATTTGGTAAGGTTTGAGTCCTAAGGTAGTGACCTAGGACCCATTCACCACCTGGAGAATGGGTCCCCACTATGTCCCAGGACCCCCTTTTGGCATATTATTTCACCTCCTCGAAACTTGGTCCTAGAAAATTGTGGTAGGACCCATTCACCCAAGGTGGCGAAACCCATTTGTAAACATATTTGTGGTGGTATTTTAATGATTTTGAATCCTATATTTGATGTCGTCTTTTTTTGTTTGAATTTTAAGATTAAATCTTAAGTTAAGTATAAATATAAGGTTAATTCACATAGTTTCATCTAAGACATCCTACAAATTATTATGCAAGCATCCTAAGAGTTCACAAGAGTATTTCAAAGGTATTCAAAGGTAGATTATCAAGGTGTTATTGTAGCATTCAAGATCATATCATCATGTCAAAGGAATAATGCATCAAGCATGTAGTTGAGCTTATATGTTGATGTAGTATTGAAGATCCATTTGCAAGCATTATTTCACATCCAATTCAAGATCAAGATCTACATTCTACATGGTCACTTCATGTTAGATTTTTTATTTACATTCCAAGACTTCATCCAAGGTATCATTTTTTCATGTTCATGTTTCATTATTTCATCAGAAGGTTTAATTACCTAAATGGGGTTTGACCAAGGAAAACTCATATTCCCTAACAATCAACAAGTTTTTCTCCTCCTTGATGTGTGATTACAGGTTTTTAGGTTAAAGATCAAGTGGAGAACAAAATTTGTAGAGTGTTCAAGATTGAGTTGTAAAAGTTGTCACCTTTGTTGCGAGATCACTAAAACGAAGCTACAAAATTTATTTTTTGAATTTCAGGTGTTGGACACCTAGGAGCTAGAAGTGCAGACTTTGAAGAATAGAACCCAGAAATCAATCTTTAGAAACCCTAGCAGGGATCCATTCGCCACCTTGGGCGAATGAGTCCTTAGTGACCCCCAAAACAACACTTTTCAGTAAGGTACACATTGTTTTTGCATCTTAAAACCTTCCTTATTATTGTTATAATAGTTAGGATTGATTTCTAATTGTTATTTATGTATTTTAGCCCTCATAATTTAATGAAACCTTAGAAAAACATAGTGGTTTATCATCTTGTTAATTCATTTTGATAAACCCTATTTTTCTTTTTTCTTTTTCAGACAGAAAGAGGTGGGAGGGAGAGAGAGGGAGGGATAGAGATATAGGGAGAGAGTAGAGAGGGAAGGAGAGATATAAGTAGAGAGGAGGAAGGTGGAGATATTGAGAGAGGGAAGGAGGGAGAGAGGGAAAGAGAATGAGGTATAGAGGGATAAGTAGTTAGAGAAAAGTAGAGAGGGAAAGAGAGATGGAGGGAGAGGTAAGGATGAAGAGAGAGAGGTGAGAGAGAGAGAAATAGAGAGAGGTAGGTAGGGAGAGGGAGGGGAGATAGAGATAAGTAGAGAGGGAAGGAGAGATGGAGGGAGAAGTAGGGATAGAGGGAGCAGTAGTAGAAAAATAGTAATAAATGACTAAAAAAACTACCAAAAATTGGTCACATGACCATTAGCTTGGTCACGTGACCATTAGTAGTTTATTGCCGATCATTTATAACACAAAAAAATTCATGACTAAACCATTTTTAGTTATTTATTGGTTGTTTTGATTGATCAAGTTGGTAGTATATTTAGTCATTAATTTAGTCATTGATTATTGTTAATTCATCCTTTATTTAGTCATGGTAGTCATTTATTTGGTCATGGTAATCATTTATTTATTCATGGTAGTCATTTATTAAGTCATGGTAGTCATTTTATTTAGTCATGGTAGTCATTTATTTAGTCATTGTAGTCATTTATTTAGCCATTTTATGTATATAGAATCTGCACAAACCTATTCACATCTACTATCTATTATATCTATTTCATTAATCAAAAATACAGAGCATCAGAATACAGAGCCGAATATCAGGGCCACAACATCAGAATACAGAGCCGAATATCAGGACCACAACATCACAACACAGAGCCCAAAGAAATATGGCATGACGTCCGTAGCTATCCAGAAGGAATCAGGATTATGTGAGCTCTATTTAGAGGAATTACGGCATGGCATCAGTGGCTATCTACTATCTATTATATCTATTTCATTAATAAAAAATATATCACACATTTCATACTATTTTCTTTATTTATATAATTTTTTATATTTTATTTTAAAATTTCTAAAATCAAATATACTCATATATATCTAAACTAAATTTAATGTACATATTAAAGAGAAAATATGTAAATCAAGTACACATTCTAAAAAAAATACTGAGTTGTAATTATTTTAATTTTTTACACACAAACATGTGCAATCATTATATTTCAGATAGACAAGTGGAAATAAAAAAAACAAGGCCCACATAGTGGTGAGTAACTGTCTCAATTACTATTAACTAATAATAGTAATAATAATGTGTATATATTATATTGTAGAAGATAAATAATCGATGGTCTTTAATGTACATGGAAGCATATGCTATAGCTTGTGTGATCTATTGTCGTTGTTTGTCTGTTTCTTTATTCTAGGTTCGTTTTCTTGTGTTGTGTTTGAACTTTTTTTAATTTTCAACTTCCTATTGCAACTTGTGAAACCTTTTTGTTTTGTCTCTTAGGTGGCATACATGTGGCATGTTTTGGCATGTTCTAGAAGCCTGGTATACTACCATAATGCAATTATGTGAAAACCTACCACATTTCTGTGTGAGCCATTTGGGCTGACTTATACATTGTTTAGTCACCAATGTATCTAATTGATGAACATCAATGACTCTAATTCAAAGCTATGGAGTCTGGCTTCGAATGATACTTGTTAATTTCTGAGGAAATTCTATCATTATTGCATTTTATGTTTGTGAGGGATACCTAAAGTGTTGGCATTGTGTTGTCATTGATGTCAAGAGTGCCATTGATGTCAAAGGAGGATCAAAGGTGAGATGTTCCTGATCCTATAAAGGAGAGATAAGGTATGATGTCAATCTATGTCTAGAAGAGTTGGTGCAGGATGGTGAAGAGGGAAGCATGATAAAGAGGATAGAAGGTTTTTTGAAAGGTGCTCAGATTGTTGTGTGGGTGCCATGAAAGGTTTACACTATGGCAAAAAGTTCTTCCAAGGTGCTTTGATGTCATGAAGATTAGTGGATCCAAGTCTATAGGTTTTGGTGGAAAATGGAGCATAATGCATAGCCTAGAAAATGTTACAAAGTTGCTCAATTTGTTGCAATATTGTCATGCAACATTGTCATGATGCAGTAGAGATCCCTTCTGAAGGTTTGAAGAAAAATATGATTGCAGATTCGATGTGGGTTTTCTGAGTATATTTTAGATATGTAATTTGCAGATTCAAATGAGGTGTTGAATGCTCAAAAATGATTTAATTGTGCACTCAGGTGTTGCTAGGGTTTGTAGTTAAACCCTAAGGTTTTATAATCATGGTGATTGATAGATTTATATTTCATTGTTGACTATATATCAGTGGTTATCGGTTGCATAAGTTACAACTTATTCCCTTTGGATTGTTCGGCAACCAACCCCCCCTTTACCTAGCATACCGATTAGTGAAACTCAAAGGTTATTCATCCAATGGATATTGAGGTGACCTCACTTGTTTGGAAGTTCTTGTTTTCAAGTCCCTTCGACACAATGATGATAATCATGAATGATTGTGATCAACTCTTGAAGATCTAACAGTGTGCATTTAGTGTTCAAATTCTACATATAAGGGTGACCACAACATATCCAGTGGAGAGACTTTAGAGTCCCCTTAACATAGTGATGAAGCTTGATCAACAGTGTAGATGGTGTGAAGATTGACAATGGTGATTGAGGCTACAAGATATATCAGGGAGAAGACACCATATCAGTAGGAGATGTTTTAGAGTCCCTCTGATGTAGCGATGGAACATTGATCTATGGTTGTGATCAAAATTGCTTGTTGATCGAATGGTGGATAATGGACATGGTGTGTTTGGTGAGTCTCGTCACAGCATATGGGGACATATGTAATCAATGGTTGTAATCATAGGTTGGTAATCCAATGGTGTAGATGGTGCAAAGATGTTGTGGGACCTTGCGGTATATCAAAGAGATCTTTTGATGTCAGAGTAACAAGTCCCTTCGACATTCCATAGTTCATATGAAGGTAAAGATCAATGGTGAAGATTGAATTAGTTTTGATCAAGTGACTAAGGAAATGTGTAGTTGGTCTGTATTCTGCATGCTAACATGTGGTGATTTATCACTTCAAAGTACTCTTGTGAAGCGATCAAAGAGACTTTAGGTTATCTAAATAAGTCAATTTTGAGTCTCTTCAACATGCCAATGACAACTTGATCCAACAGTGGAAATCAGGTGGTGACTTGATCAAATGGTCCTCACAATGTGTTTGGTGGGACCCAAAAAGGAGACAAAATACATGAATGGTGATGTGTAAAGACAAGTGGCTACGTATGGTTGATCAGTGCTAACAAGAATGACATGTGGCTAGTAAGAATCAACCACTCGATAGGGGCCAATAGTGCAATGAATGATGTAGATTGAGTGATGCTTTCTCAATAATGGATATTTAATGAAGTTGATCAAAGAGACCTCCTAATATTGGAGTGAGTCAATTTCAAGTCTCCTCGATGCTATGAAAAGTATATGAAAAACAGTGAATGAAGTTGATCAAAGAGACTGCTAGTTATCAAAATGAGTCACTTTTGTGTCCCCTCAATGTAGTGATAATTGAAGTGGATCTATGGAGTGGATTGAACGATGGTTGATCAATGATGGAGATCAAATGAGTAAGATTGAAGGAACCTTGAGATGTCAAATAGAGTGACTCTAGTGTATCTTTGATGCTACAATATGTGATGGACATAAAGATAAGGGTGATCGACAATGGAGTTTAAAGTGAAGTTGATCGAATGGCCATGTTTTAAAGGTGATGATATCAAATAGAGAATGTTGGGTCATAACATAAAAAAGAATATCGATGGCCATAATTCAAACTTGAAGATCTATAATGGCTACAATAGTGTGAATGAAGGTTTCAGCCTGAGAACCACACAGTGAATGGATTTGATTTGTTCAACTACTCCTACTTGATTGGAGATTTGATCGGCTAAGATGGAACCATAGTTTGTGATAGAGAATGAGATCAAAATTATATCAAATGATCTAGAGAATGCATATAATATATTCCAAGTTAGGGTTTTGAGATATTGTCATGTTTAACAGATTTAGCAAATCGATATAGATGGCATGTGACTCAAGATGAATAGGTAGCTTGTTGAAAATGTCAGTACATGAAGGAAACCATAATAGAGGATTCAAGTTGATATGTACGAAGGTGTTGGGCTTGATGCATTTATTGTTGTAATGATAAAGAGTTAGTAGAATGATGGAAAAATTGCTTTATGGAGTTTAAGAAAGTGGGAGATTCAAATTAAAGGTTTGTATTGATTGTACAAGGATTGAGGCAGTAATTGTAGGTCTATGAAGTCAACAAAAAGTACACAATCATATTATTTGTTGAATTTTTTGCATCTACAAGGGGTTGAGAGAGGAAGTGTTGTGTCTACAGTATCTTAGTGTGTTCAGTCTACATGAGCTAAAAATGCTAGAATGGTGATGTGGTAGAGTGTAGAGAGTGGGGTTATGTAGGGTTGTAGACAAATTTTACACTAAGCCTAAATAAGTAGAACTCAAATAAGAATTAGAGATTTTGATTTGGGTTAACATTCATTGATTCTACCTTTGTGTTTGGGTTCCACACATTCAATCTGATGCATAACAAAAAAGGGGATTTGTTGTTAAGTAAGAAATAGATGCAGGTTGAGCAAGGTGCAAAGTAGAAAAAGAGAGATGCAAAAGAGAGGATTGTGAGTTGCAGAGACAACCATAAATTGTTAAGTAGAACTTGAAAATGAGTTGCACCAATGAAATATGTTCAATAGATCAAATTGTACTACTATTTTTATAAATCTAATTGGTTGGTGCCATCAGATAATTGAGTTGGTTCTCAACATAGAGGATTGGTGTATCCTTGGATATGGTGCTCCTAAATCAGGGAGTTAGCGCTTCCTTAGGGTTGGTGCCCTTAAATATATGTAACTAAAATTTGATTGTGAGGCTGGATTAGGACAATAGATCTTAGCAACATTTCACACTGTGGTTTTTTCCATCTTGGTTTTTCCACATACATATGGTGTTATGTGATGTTTTGTGTAATTATTAGAGAATAACTGACTTACTAATTATAATCCTCAATTCCAAGATAATTTAATAAAACTAGATAATTATATAATGGTGAGAATAAAGAGGAAAAATTAAATAATTTTCAATCACTTGATCAAATGGAATAACATGCATATCAATGAATCAAGGTACATGAACAAAATCTCGCACTTCATCTAGGTACAAGAACTAAGTAAAATTAACATGTAAATAAGTCCCCTATGTCCCTAGTAGTGAATTAACTAGGTACAAGAATTTATCTACACCAAGAGGCGCTATAGTGATTGCTAAAGGTGTCAGATATGGCACATTATATAAGATTTATGGATGCATTGTTGAGTGCAATAGTAATTTTGTGAAAATCAATTCTATAGAAGAGGTAAGGGTTTCATCTTCAATAGATGGTCATGGATTTTGGGTACACAAGGGTGCTCTTTCTTTTGAATCAAAGTTACCTATGAGAAAACTATTTTATGTAACCAAAGACTTGGCCAGACTGTAGAGAAGGGTCTAATGACCTTGAAAATTTTAAAAATTGTTAAAGAGTTGTCTAATTGTGATCTTAAATTTTATTTCTATGAGCATTGCATTTTATCATCTCTTGTTGATAAAACACCTATAGAGGCATGCTCATATCACAAGCCTTCATTAATATATCTTAGAGTTTTTGGTTGTGAGGCATATGCATATGTTCCAAAGGATAAGTGGAGAAAGTTAGAGGACAAGGTTTTAAAATGTATCTTCATTGTATACAGATATGGTGTGAAAGGATACAAGCTTTATGAACTTATTACACAAAAGTTAATATGTAGTAGAATTATTAATTTTAGAGAAACTAAGCCTTCTTTTGTTACATTACAAGCAAAACAAAGTTAACAAGAATATGTGATTCAATTTCCTCTAAACCTAAGTAAATTGGTCGAGGCTCTATGGATAGATAACAAGTTGTTGATAGCTCATCTACTTTTAATACTTTAGCAAGGTAGGAAAACGTCAACTTTCTGTTCAAGTCTATCCATAGATCTACCTAGATGATTGAAGATTTATTTTTCCTTTCAATAACAACATGGATGAACCCATATCAATAGAAGAAATTAGGTATGAAGATTGAGAAATAGAAGAGTTATGAGATGAAAAATGGGAAAAAAATGATTTGGAATCTTTACCCCTAAATGACAAAAAAAATCCAAATGATTATTAGACAAAATAGTTCAATGGATATTGGCATTTGGTTGCAAAAGTGTCAATGGAGGATATTCTATTGGGGACTCTTGGTAACAAGGGTCTGTGTGGTGCACTTGCAAATTCTTATCCACTGGAATTTATAGAAACATTAAAAACTCAAAGAAAAGTAAAACTATTCTAAGTTGCAATAAAGACTTCCAAGAATGTCTCCTTTCCTTCTATTCCTAAATGATTCTTTTCCTTTTTTCAATTTCTATGTCACAAAGGCTATTGAAATTAAAAATTTTAGTCAACATAACCTCTATTGCAACAGAAAGTTGTGCAAAGAATGATGAGAATTCCTGATGGATGCGATGATGTTGAATAAATGAACACGTGGAGGATCTATGGTATTGAGACATATGATTCTATGCATGATTCCATATTCAAATGCACTTGAAATGAAGTAATCTAAAATGCATATGATGCAAGATGGATGATAGTAACTTGATGCAATACTTAATCTTTAAACATATGCAAAACTGATATAAAAATTCTATAAAAGCCCAGAGCTCAAGCTCCAATGATAAACCTGCATGATAACTTTACTTGTAAAATACCCCTTTCCCAACCTTTGCTAAGTCAATGATGAAATTGATATGAAGATTCATGAAGAGTGGACCAATTAGCTCTCCATTGGAGATAACTTTGCATAGTTGTGGATGCAACCACAATAATGATCACATTTTGTGCACTTTTGTTATTGCATCAACTTATAATAATCTTTCTCTTACTATCAATTACTTACCATGAGTTAAGTTTGTTGAAGAATAAGATATTTATAATTTTCAAGTTGGAAGAAGGAAAATGGTCAAATAAATTTCACCAATCTTGGATCGCTTATCAACTTCATTCAAATAATCACAAATAAATGTTATTGTTGGTGGGGGATTTCAACTTGTCTTCAATTCTTTTTTTTATGTAAGTTGTTGAATTTATAAATGAGTCAAGTGGGAAAAACTAGAGATCTACTTAGATGATGTTTAGTTTTTGACCCATACTCTGGAAAATGCATTTCTTTAACTCTTCACTTAAATCACTTATGATCTTTACCTCATAATGCTCATTTCTACAATGTACATTAGATATTCTTTCTTTTGAAGAGGTCTTCTTTCCTTCAATGACAGGGGATTTCATATTGGTCTTGACCTAGCTTATAACATCCACTATCTGATCCTATCATTATATGCTTCCAACGCCTTTACAAGTGACAATTACAAAGTGTTCAATTTCGTAGCCCTGGTTGGACAAATTATCTGATTGGCTTCCTTAAGCTCACTTTGATTTCCTCCAGTAGATTATTGGGATGGAGTCTTTAGAACCTCAAAGTACATCACCCCTTGAATTCCAAGGCCTTCACTAGTTCTCACTAAGTTGACATTCTTGTAAAGTTTCCTTATGTTCTATTGGAGTTGCCTTACCAAATGCTAGAACTTCAGAGATATGGTCCCCACTTCCAAGGAAGTTCACAAATATAGGACTTTTGGTCTCTAGCATTTACACTCAAGCTTCATCAATGGAACATTGTGCCTACCTTCTCTTCTCAGAATGGCTTACAAAGTACCTTCTCTACTCTACCTCCATTCCTGTAACCCTCCATGCTACCTTAAGATGTTGGACCGAGTTGGTAAGGGGAGCCCCCCTCTTCACCTCTTGATTTCTATCACCCTTCCCTACCAGTTTTCAGGTTATCATTTCTAAGGCTTACCCCATCCCTCATTACTACCTTCTTTAACTCTCCCACGGACATTCACATCATGTTTGGACTAAACACTCCAGAATAGATCTCGCTTATGCCAAGACTTGGTCTCTTCTTTATCTTGTAGGTTCATGACCCTCGTTGCAATGAATCTGCACTTGGCAGACTTTAGATTGGCATCCAGTGCTATAGCTGAAGCACAATGGTTCTATTTGATTCACAATTGTCAAGCTATCACACCATGACATACCATTTCAATTACCAATCCGTGGAGATGGTGAAGAGAATGATGCATACATTCCATTTTCTAATACTACTTCTCTTATCTATATTATCTTTCAGTATCCTAATATGTTATGAGTAAACTGGTCATGTATATGTTGGGTATGTGTAGGATCATGACCACCACCAAGATGAGGGGACTCAACTATAAATTTCTCTTTACTTTGAATTTAAGAAATAATTATTATTCATTTTCTATTTGAATTATGACTAAAGTCCTGATTGATAGATTGATTGAAAAACATCTATAGCTTTCAAATGGTATCACATTTTTTGAATCCGAAACATGTGTCACATTCTATGATTTGCATACTATAGGATTAAAAAAAAGAAAAGAAAAAAAAATCATGAAGTTTTGACCAAGTTAAGGTGGTCAGACATTCGAGTTTTTATATTTTTGAAAAGTTGTGATTAAAAAATCATAATTAATTATTTACTTAGAAAAAAATTATAAAAATATGTGCATCACGTCCAAACATGAGTCCTCTACTTATATATAAAATATCATGAAAAATTATTATCATGTTATTGTGGTTAGGGTGGTTAGACAAACACCTACTTCTTATTTTTCCCTAAAATTTAAGTACTACTACATTGAAATTTCAAATTTTTACCAAATAGAATTTTTTCCTTTTTAAATAAATCTAGTAGTTTAGAAACTACATTAAATTTTGTAAAAATTATATTTTTACATATTTTTAAAATAATATAGATAATTTATTCAATTTTTTATGTCAAGTTGTTTAACTTTGATTTTTCTAAATTTTTTGCCACTTAAGGGCTTGTTTTTTCCATGATGATCTTCCACATACCTTGTTACTAGTTAATTATGTGTCAATTGTATGCTTGTCTCTTTTTCCAACAACTAGAGGAAAGGGCTCTTAGTTTTTTAATCAATTTTCTAAGAATTAGAAATGAATCTAGATTCTTATTTTATCTTTTGAGAGGTGGCAGAATTAAGAATTGAGGTGGAATATATGTTTATGATTATTGAAAAACATGTTTTGAGGGGACTTGAAACCCCTTACAAATATATTTTAAGGATACCTGAAGCCCTTCCAAAATCCAACTACAAGAAGATAAAAACACTAATGATTTCCCAACAACAATAGCCAGTCAAAAGATATACACTAGACTACCCAAGCTAGAAAACATGATTTTGAAGGGAACCATAAACCCTTTACAGCTAGGTTTATATAGGGACCTTGAACCCAAAATAGGTTTTGAAGAAATCTTAAACCCTTTACAACCAAGTTTTGATGGGGACCTTGAAACCTTTGAACCCAAATGAACCTAGGAAACTAACAATAACCACCTGAAATAGTCAGGAAACAATGCATTCTAGCTACATTCAACCATTTGCTCATTAATAGAACACTAAGCCAGAAAGATTAAAAAATTTGACATCCATACACCTCCTTATAGCTCCATCCCACTTGAAATGCCAACCCAGTCTTCTCCCCAATTGGAGTGGGCTCCCCTCTAATGGAGAGGAAGAAATAAGAACCCTTGCCACTAAAGCCAACACTCTCCTATACACACAAGTTCCACCTCAATAGAAATGAGCAATAAAGAAGAGAACCCCTGCCAAGTCTACAATAACCAACTTCACCTTAAAAGGAGAGGGTTCCACCTCAAAAGGAACATTCTTCACCTCTATAGAAGACACCAATTGTACAACTTGAAAGAAAGAAATGACTTTGATAGTAAGGGAAGTCACAACCTCCTTTCACATGGTAAGATACTGGAGCTTGAAAGAAGGTGCAACCATCAACATCAAACACAACCACTTTTGAGCCTTCAGAATAAACCATTGAAACTACTCAAAACACCATAAATATCTTCCCCAGTAAAATCAATTTTAAGCCTTAAGAAGAAATGTGATTAACAACTTAGCCACCGAGAAACAAATAACCCCAACTAGCAAAACCAACATTAAATCCCAACAGGGGATGATAGAAAAAAAAAACTATTATGGGTGATAGGAGAAGAGCATGAAAATAACCCATACAACAAAGGAAAAACTCTCAAACCCACCAATTGAAAAAGAAACCCAACCAAACTCGTGAAAAACAGCCAAAAATAAATTGAGTTACCTACAATCTAGCCAAAACCATAGAGGAAACCTAAGATCTCCACTGCTAGAAGTATATCCTAGAATATAAAAGATAGCACTGGATAGGAAAAGATGAATTCTCCAAGGCCAATAAAACCTTCTTGAGGTGAAACCAGCAAAGGAGGGAAAAAGAGTCTTCCTTTAGCCACACCACTATCCTCACCATCCTCCAACAACAAATAGGGGGAACACAAGCAAGCCCAACATAGAAAACAAAGAAAAAGAGCTAAGTACAGCACAAAGAAACAACATGATGACCACAAACACCACCATAGCCACTACAACAAACAACCCCATAAAGCCAACACCCACAAAGAGCCGAGAGATTGCAGGGAAAAGAAAAATGGACATGAACCCCAAAACTCTATTCCATAACCTCCACAATTGACTCGAGACCATAGGAGAAGCCATAAGCAAAGGAACGAAGGCCACAAAAATAACGAAGTCCAGAAATGCTAGAGAGACTTGGGACAAATAGGACCTCCTCACCCGCATAGCTCTAAACAACCAAACAAAGCCAAATGCACCAAACACCCCATGCACAACCACCAAAAAGGATCGACCTCCTACTCCCAAAGCCAAAGAACGAAGAGGATCCACGAAAAAAAAAACACGTAATTTGGATCATCGTCAGATTCACCGTTCTCTTCCTGGGCAGAGTTCAAACCTCTGGTTCCCGCTCCTACTCCCACTCAAAACTCTCGCAACTCGCTCCATCTCAAAATACTCTCATATTAACTTTGATGTTAACTTAGATGGAATATCTTTTAGCTAACTTGTAGCATTCAATTACTCATAATATTCTATAAATTGAGAGCTACATTCCATTATTTTGGTTGTTGATCTCTGTGCTAAGTTTATGCCGCTAGTTTCAATTTGTTGTATTGTCTTTGAGAGCAAGTTGAGAGTTCATTTTGTGAGATAGAGAGAAATTTGTTGAGTGAGCTGAGAGTGTTACTTTAGTGAGTTTATGTGAGCTATTGGATTGAGGTGAAGCTAAGAACATAGGAGGCTTATAGTAGAGTGATTCATATAAGTTGCAAGAGTTATCCGTTGGAAGCATCACTTTCCAAACATGCTTGATTTTCTTCATCTATTTTTTTTTTTTTCCTAAATTTGAGTGAAATGTTGAATGTTTATTGGTGTACAATTATTAGATGCATTTTTTTATAGAAAGATAAAAATGAATGATTGATTTCTTCATTGGTTGAATGAAGTTGAATTAAAAAATTAATATAGTGCTATATGAATTTTTCATGATCATTTATGTTTGGAGATGAGTTATTGTTGGAATATTAATAATATCAATAGTAGAATATTGACTATATATTGCTTGATTGATATTTCTATTTTTAATAAGTTGAATTGGTGTCATGATGGGAAATCTAGGTTGAATGATATTATGATAGTAATACTTATATGTTGGTTGGATTGTTTTAGTAGAGAACATGCATTGTCGGTTGGTTATATACCTTATTTGATTAGGGTTAGTTATTTCCTAGGGTTTGGATATTAATATTGAATTGAGGTAGATGTTGAAATCCAAACATTGCGAGTATGTAATAAGGTATTTATAGTGATTGTTTCAAGTGTTTAAGTTCTATGATGGCACTTTGGGTGTGTTGTCACTTTTGTTGAGTCCTTGTTTGTGATTGTAAACCATAAGGTTCAGTGGTCAAGATAGTTTCCAAGACGAGTAAGGGTGGGTGAACATACAACACCAGTACATAGATAGTGGACTTACTATATTAAATATTTGGACATAGTAGGTGTTAAAGACACTACTTATACTTAGTCAGTTCAATGTGGTCTTGGAGTACATAAGTTATTTAGTAGAGTCATGGTTGTTCGAGGGTATCTTTTATATGGTCGTACTATATATGTAGGACACACAACATCAGATACTCAGATGTGCATTATTATGGTCTCCATACCAAACTCTTTGTTGAAGGGTAAGCCCATCTTACTAGGTAGGAAGTTGTGTGAGAGACTGCCTAAGTACGTGGTTGGAATAAAAGCACTTGGGTGATGCTCTCCCTCTTGTACATGGCTACCAAGTCTTGTGAAATAGAAGAAGTCAAATCCATACGTGGACACTTCAACTTCTAAACCACTGAAATCTTGTAAACTCTTGTGAGCTATGATACGTGTATGATTATGATCATGATTCCTTTGTGTAATGTCCTGGAAAGTTGAATTTCATTTATTGGAAATTATATAATGATTACTTCATTCATGTAATGATATATGCAATGTACATTTTGTGATAATGAAAAAGGAAACTTTTATGATCATGTACTTAAGCATTTATGTTATTTACTTTTCTAAGTTAAAAAATTTGGTAATAGTTGTTGGATAAATTTGTAGCATGTTACAAAATAAATCATAATTGTTATTATTATTGTTTTTGTGATTTAATTATATGTTTATGTAAAATAAAATTTTCTTTTTCATAAAAAAATATATATATATTTTTAATAAAATTATTTTAAAAATGAATTATCAATAACATGATTGATTGACGTGATGAAACTCTTGCACTTATTCATAGTATAAAATAATTAAACTTGAACTATGCCACTTTATTATGATTGCCCAAAGTAACATTTGAGATTTTGAGATTTATCCAAACTTGACTACATTGACAAATCAAGGGAAGGCACAAGCATTGCTATTGTTTCCACCCCCTTCCTACTGGTCATCATACACACATATTGGATTTCTCAATACTTCCCTAGACCAGAATGAAATACTATTTAAGGAAATACTAGAATTGAAAGGTTAATATTAACCAATGTCTTGTTGAAAAGTAAACTCAATGTGTATTTGTTTGTAATAATTTCTTAGATGTTGTCTAGGGAATGTTGAAAGTAGAAACTCAATGAGAACCAATGGATTTACCATTTGATCTTGGCCCTTTTCACTATGTTCTATTCATAACATATTACCTTGGATACACCTATTTAATTTTCCATTTTCCCCCTTTACTATTTTTTATACCATTTTTTATTTTGAAAATAAAAATGAGATTATTAAAAATTCCTATGAAGGATAGTGCATACAAATAATATGCACTGCAACCATTTTATAAGATTATTTTTGTGAGATGCAAGAATGTAGGGAGATTTAAACAAAGAGGTAAAACAAAATAGCACAATACTTTTCTACTTGCAAAGGTATTACAAAGCTTCAAAGTATGAACTTAAAACAAACAACAATAGATGCTAGATACAAGGAATATTCTTCCTTATATAAGTTTATAAAATGTGTATTGAATGGATAGCTCAACACAAAAACATAAATACACAACACACAACACATGACATAACACATACTTAGAGTTTTGTTTACATGGACTTTACCTCTTAGTCTCAATTAATGTTCCACCAGAATTTTACATCTTCATGCCCGAGTTTTTTGGTGTGACATGCTTATTGTTCTTCCATGAGCCTAAGTTTTGCTGGCTCAGATTGGATAAGGGTAACATGTTAGCTTGAACGGGTGCCTGACTGATTGGTGTGGCAGTAGTAGAAGGTTGGCTAACACCTACCGAATCTAATACACCTAGAGCAACGCCATGACATACATTGTCTATAATAGGTGGAACAAATTGATTTGTTACACCATGAAGAATTCCTATTCGACAAAAAGTTGCATTACAAATATAATTGGGATTCAACCCAAAAACATCTATCTGTAGACATGTCAAATTTACATCATGCATAATCATATTCCATTCATCCAATAAATCAGGACTTTATTTAAATCAAATCCAAATCATACATTTTCCATCATTTTCTGATTTAAATAAATCAAATATCAAAGTCCAAAATGTCAACTCACCTAATCAGCATTAAATCAGCATAATCATCATCTATTTAATCTAACCCCGATTAAATACTCACCCACTTGCATTCTCTAGATTTGGCCACTTGCACATGAAATTGCATTAATTGATTTATCAAAATTACTTATTTTCAACTTGGCATAAAGGAAGAATATTCTCCAAGTTTGAATTTCCCCCCAAGTGGACATGTACACCCAACAGAGCATTTATGAGGCCTTACATGCTCTTACATGTCCCCTTCCAAAGGTCAAACTCAACATTTATTGCAAATTTGAATTCAAATTTTCCCTCTCTTGGGCACTCTTCCCAAATCTTGCACATGCATCAACCAATCACATGATGACAAGTGTCCTCCTATCATTGGCTTAATCTTTAGTCCCACATTGGTCCATTTTCAACAATTAGCATTTTGAAAATCTTTAAATGCAAGCTTCATCCTCAACCAAATCCTCCACAACTTGATGCAAGGTCATTCTCTTTGAGAACTTATCTTGTCCATTTATCATCTCCATCATCTATAGCAATTTCATCATCTAAGCTTATCAATCAAGGATTGGGAAAGGGTCACTAGCACATGTGACACCAATCCAACATGGAATAAGTGTTTATCTTGCTTTTAAAATGTCTTCTTGATGCTGTTTTTGTTACTTGTGGCATTTCTTTAGCATAGATATTCTATTTCATGGAGGTATTTGCAGATTTGTGTGTTTAGACTAACATTTCTAATGAGTATTTGAAGTGGTCTTACATGCAGATTTAGGGTACTTCATCTTGGCGCTAGAAGGAGGGCCTTGAAGTGTTAAAGATCTTGCTGTCTTAATATGGAATTTTGCCTGATTTAGTTAATCATGTTTTGATTTAGAAAAGTCAATCTTTCTATTCGTTCTGCTCTTTTTCACCTATGAGGGAACGATCTTTGTTTGTGTTTGTATCAAAGTTTATAGCTGTCAAATTTTGAAGCAACTAGCTGGAAATATTTTAGGCTGCATTAATTTCACGTATCTAAGCTTTTATTCATGATCCTACTCTTTGAAAATTTAACAGTTCACCTTTTGTCTTCAAGTTTCAAGAACACTATGCATAAACAAAGGACAGGAATTTCTGAATTTAATTTTGTTTTCAATATACTGTTGTTGACTGCCTTTGAACTTCTCCAGTAAATGTGTTTTTCTTTTGTGCCATGATCCGGAACTCCCTAAGTGGTCTTCAAATGTTATCTGCTGCTCACTGGATTTCCCACCTTTGGAATACTCTGGAAGTGATATCTTTTGGTCACATGATTTTTCAATCCTTTGTTTTCTCCATGCTTCCAATAGATACATTGATCCATTAGTGAGAACAATGAAAGATGTGCAACACTATGTTGAGAAATGGCAAAACAGGTTATAAGAGGCACATCATTCACTGAGTTTGCAAAATTCAAAATGTTCCCTGTTGGACTTTCCAGAGAAAGCAAAATGTGCATTTCTTAATTTGATTCTTTTATAAAGCAAGATGCAGTCGGTCATTCCCCATTGCCCCTTCTAATGAATGATTTTGCTGCTCCATTATTCCCACCGACGAAGTCTGTACATTTCCCAGTGGTAGCTCTGTGCATTTATTTAGTTCAAAATTTGTCAAGGAAAGAACAATCCAGGTTTCCTTTATTTATTTCCTGCCACGCTACAAAGCATTTTTCTTAGCATGTTTACGCCTATTTCTTTTTGATGTGAATCAGTCTTACTGTTGGACGAATCTGATTTTGAATCATTTCCAGATGATGTAGCTGAATCAAAAGAATAATGATGTCGCCTTTTCTTTCTTCTGTCTTTGCGCACTTTCCTCTGTTTTCTCCGCTTACATGTTTTCCGAGTATCATCATCACTTAACACAGCTTCATTTCCCTTCAGCATCTTTGCCTTCTTTTCATCTTCATCATTCGCAATAGCCCCATTCTCCTTGCCTGCTGACACTTCACCACAATTGTTAATTTTAACCGAAACAGTGGGCCTTCCTCGATCCGCAGTCTACAGGCACTCATTTTTTTTAACACTTGGTCGATGTCAACTAACTATGGTTTTCTGTTCTTAAAGGATAAACATATCCCTCATTCAAACAAATTTTGATGCCAAACAAGTGGCCCAGATTTATGTCTTTTGTTCAACACTCAGTCGATGAAAGAATTGTCTTTTGTTCAACGGCTAACTTTGTTTGGTGCGGGGACATTTAAAAGAGCAATGTTCTTTGAGGTGACTTTTTAAAATAGTTCACGTATCTATACACTATCTGCTGAAATGATGGTAACAGTATTATCTTCGATACTGTCAGCTCTTATGATGCGTAAAAGATGCTAGGTTCCTCTTGATATTTATTATTTATGCTGTCAAATTGCGTGATTTGTTTTGACATATCGATGCAAATTTAAGGAATCATTTAGTGCGCTGTCCAGCATTTAACATTATTGTTTAAATCATCATTGATCATTGTTGACTTCTCTTCATCTACGAAGTACAGGGGATGAACATACACTATCTCCATTCTGCGACACATTTAAGGCATTCAATGGAGGCAATATTGTGCACGTCTTATCATAAAGAAGTTGCAGCTTTACTTTCATTTTGCAGGCAGTGGGGATACTGATCAAGATTTTTTTTCAAACATTCTGCGCACCCTCTCTGCTCTTCAGTCGAAGCAAAAGATATAGGGGCGTGATTTCAGGAGATGCATTAAATAGATCAACTTCAAGCATTCTTAGCGCAGTTCTCTCTTACCACGCCAAATACAGTTTTTAAAAAAAATCCTTTTCAATGAGTAGCAGTCATAAATATGTCCTGCTGTCACACATATTGTCACAAATTAGCAGATGGCAGATTATAGATATGTTCGCTCAATTCAACCATAGGTAACGCAGATTTTGTGTCCTAGCTTGTCAGGAATTTGAAACCTATCATTAGCCTCCTCGACAACAGTAATATAGAAGAATTTTCGAATTCCTTATCAGACGCATTAATGCAAAGGCTTCTATACTTGTCATATAACAAGCACTGTTAATTTCTCTTTTTTTGCATTGATTTGAGGTAGTGCTTAAGATCTTTTTGTCTCATAAGTTGTACTAGCTCACTGTCAGAAATATTTTTCTAAATCTTACATTGATTTGGGGCCTCATAAAATTTTCCTTTGTTAGCATTGAAGTGCAGGAAATAAACTCTTTCTTAGCAAGAAAAGTCTTTCTTAGCAAGTATTGCCTACTTTTGAATAAGTCTTTCCTTACATTTATTAAAATCAAGGCCCTTATTAATGTGTGATTATGTGAAATCATTTAAGTTAATTGAATAACTTAGTCTCACATTACTTTATTTTCCATCTTGTAGGTACAAAAGCAAACGAAGGTACAAGCGAAGGTACAAGCGAAAGGTGAAAGGTACAAAAGGGAAACAAAGACTAACGAAAGAGGTACAAACAACGAAGGCGAAGAGGTGCAAAGCAAAAGAGGAGGAGGATTTTTGTTTGAAAACACAATGTGTTTTTTAACACTTTGATCAAAACTACTTCACAAAACGAAAACGAAAGGAGGGAAAGATTTTTTCTTTTCTTTGAAAACACAATGTGTTTTTTAACACTTTAAGTGTTTGATCAACACTTCACGAAATTGTTTTCCTTTTCGCTTTAGAACATTAGTTTTCAATTAGCTAAACTAACAAGTTTTCATTGCAAAGGACTGAAACCAACCTGTATGCAACCTTTACTAGATTTCGCTTGGTTAAAATTGAACAAAGCAACTCGCTGGCTCTCATTTGGTGCTAAAACGACCACAATTGCTTTGAAGGGTGCAAAACTAATAAGTGTTTGATTTGTAGGATTGTCTTTGAGTACGTATCCTCCTTTGCTTCGTATGATCTATAGGTGCAAGAGAAACACCTGTAAAATACATTTTATTGCTTTTAAAACACTTCATTTTGGGCTTAAAATCAACATCTTGTGCGAAAGTGCAGGGGCATTTTTCATGACATTCTCATTCTTTTGTGCCATCAAAGATCGCATCGAAATGATTGTGTCCTTGCTCGCTTTGTTTATCTTAGAGGCCTCACTTTGGGAAAAAGTATCAAATTCAAGCGACGACTCAACCGCAATACCGTGCCAAGAGTATTTCCAAACGGATATAAAATGAGGATTTTGCTAAACGCTATAATCAGCTGCTGGTTCTCTAGCCAAGATGGATCCCGTAGTGCGTAATTTCGCCACGCTAAATGTAACTCCTAAACGGAAAGTCCTACTAGAACCTATGTGTTAGAAATTTCCAAAATCCTTAACTGCTTGTTAGTAAGAACGCCTCTTAAGCTTCTACGCTTTTAGTAGAGATGGAAAGCATGCCATGGGAGTTTCATGGGTGTTTATTACTTGGCTGCCCCCAGATAAGTGAGCCGGGAGGGTTTCGCTGGGGTCAAGCATCTAACCATCCGCTTAAAAGTAGGCTTAGGGCCGACTTGTCCAAGTGGGGACTCAACAAACATTGTCTATCACATCCATAGGGCTTGTAATTATTCTTTGTTTGAAAGTCATGGTGTATTCGAAAAACATTTTGCAAACAAACATTCACATGGTTCTCAAAATTTCAAACCCTTTTGAAGACAAATATCATTGACTCAATCCATATGTTACTGCTTTCCCTAGGGATTCACATCCTTAGAGGTTCCTAAGCATTGGATTATACCTCAATTTGTCTTCTTGAGTAAACAATAGGAAAACCCTTGCCTTGAGTTCATTGAATTTCCACATAAAATATCTTGTGGGGTTTAAAGAAATTAAGACATTGGTACATCTTAGTTTGAAACTTTAATCAAGAGTGTGTTTGTGGTAAAAGGAATACACTAAGCAAAGATAACAAATTGGACCCCACACATGTGCTTGATATCTCTTGGTCATATTGGTCTTTTTGATTGCTCTTAGAGAAAAGTGTGTTCTTCAATACCTTGGCCTAGTAAACAAAGTCTCTCTAAGTCTCTTAGGATCAAAATCCAACACTTCATTCACCTCAAACATTTATCAACATCATCCCACAAACAACTTTAGAGCTTTGAAAACGTCATTACCTAGACTTGGGTACATTTCCAAACCAAATCAAAATCATTTGTTTAGTTAGGTGTGTTTGGATGAATCCTTCCACGCACACTTAGTTAAATTATCACCTCTTTGAACAAGTTCATCCTAAGATAACATCCAACATTTTAGGGTTTACAAGTTCATCATCCACATCAAACAATCAAAATCAAAAGCCCTAAGTCTAGCATTTGATTCAAAGTTCCTAAACGTTCATCACTCATATCATCCACCTTTCATCCTCCATATCACCATTGGTCCTAAGAATCTTAGAGGTCACTTTCGCAATAAGGTCATAACACAAGAGGAACATGGAATATACACTTGATCCATACATCTTGGGTAATCTAAATCAGTTGAATCTTCAAAGCCTTGCAATGCCTATCAATTATCAAAATCCATGCATAGGATCATTTCCTTCGACAAATGTCAATGGTACAACAAGTGTGAGTATGCCCAAGTCAAAGTTTGGAACACATTTCCCAATGATAGATCTAAGTCCAAACCAACAAATCCACCAATCAAACAATCAATACATGAATCTTCAAACAAGCAACATCATCCCACCAAATCCCTACAAACCAAATGTGGATGTACCAAATGCATTTTTTCGAAACATGAATCCTAACTCGGAAACCTTTGGAAAAATGATTCCCAATACCAACATTGTTCATCCTATCATGCCAAATCGGAACATTATCCAAAGTCAATTTTCCCATAATCCCATTCAAAAATCGCAAGCATGCATGCCAAAACTACTTGAACACAAGCCAAATCAACTATCTCAAGTGAGTCAAAATCAAAATCAAGAACAAATTTGGCGAGATCAAATTGCAGAACTTTCCAAAATAGTTGAGGCATTGCGCCAAGGGCAATCTCCACCACCATTACCTACATTATTCCTTGATTTAGGGATTCCCCCTTTACCTAACACCAATCATTTCACCCAAATCAATCCCCATAACATCAATCAAACCATCACGACAAATCCTTTGAATATACCATCGACATCACACCAATGGATGGTATCTAATCAAACAACATTGATCCCAAATCAAAATTTGGTCTCCCAAGGACCTATCACCTCTGTCAATCCAACCATCACTATCCATTCAATCATTCCAAACACCACTATCACTCCCATCACATCTCAACCCCTCACTACCATGATCGCTCCGAGCGTATCTCAAACACTTGTCACTACATCCAACACAATTTTAATCCCACCACCACCACCATTGCGACTAAGCCAAGTAAGCAATTACAATGCTTCATTCAAAGCATACCAACAATTGCTCCAACAATATCAAACAATTCGGCAAGCGCCTATAGCCACGCACGCTTCTCAAGCTTCACAGCAAAATCAAGCTCAAACATTGCTGCAACAACAACAAGCAACACAAGCTCAACAAGTGCAACAATCCTTTCAAGTTTCCCAAGCCTCTCAAGCTACCCAACCAACACGAGCACAAACACAAAAGATGACAACTATTGAAAACAAGGATCAAGATCAATCCATCACTGAGCACACGTTTACTTCATCCAATGATCAAATCGACAAATGTCAAGAGTCACTTTTGAATCACGATCAAAATCCACCAACAACACTCGACAATGAGCCAATTCAAGAAATGTCAACATCGTTTGACCCTATGGTCAAAGACATTGAAAATCCCTCCGCCACAATTGTCGAAAACAATGATCAAAATCTCTCCATCGAAGAACACATTGAGGATGTATCTACACAATCCGATAATAAACTCACCATACATCAAGAGCCACTTTTTAGTGATCTCTTCCAAGGAGTGTTAGGGTTATTTGATCCAATTGACATAATGCACAATCAGTTCACCTATGATCATATTGAAAATGTCTCTACATCGCCTTATGAGTTAGAGGAGATATCTCAAGAAGTTATTCCAAAGCAAGATCAAAATCTTTCACTAAAGTCTAGCAATGGTCCTTTTCAAAACATGTTGATCCCCTTTGACCTCATGGCTACAGATACTAAAGGAACCCTAAACTCGACACTTGAGGATGTTGAACCACTTACCATGTCTAATGAAGATATCCAAGCACCATTTGTAAGCGATTCATCCTTTGAAACCGATCCATGTCAAGAGCTTGATCCAAAGCATATCGAAAGCAATCCCAAAATCATTCAAGATCAAAAATTTGTATCTCCAAGATACTACAATGATCTAATGGATATTCTCCTATCCACACAAGATGATCACAGCCACATAGCACTTACTCCTCCATCTACCCATGAGATGCTTTCTATGGATGGACACGTAGATGATCTTCAACTAGAACAAGATTTTGTTACACAAAAAGAGCAGATTACTAATTCCTATAATCAAATAGAGTGGTCAACATCAAGATCAAATATGTCCCAAAGTCAGATTGAGGACATCATGAATAAAGATATCCAACATTATCTGCTCAAGGAAACAAGTCAGATAGAACAGGATATTCCAGAGTTAGCAAAGCAGCAAATTGAAACGTCACCTACGATGGTCATTTATCAGAAAATGCATTTTAAACAAGAGCTCTTCGAACAAGCAGAATCAATGAATAAAGGTGATACTATCACCATACTGGGGGCAACTTCATCTCAAGCAAACGTCAACATAGGGAGCACGAAGAATCCTTATGGTGAAACCAGTGTCAATACTACAACCAGCCACGCCATGAATCTTCACCCACCCATCACCCCATCCACAGTGGGACTAGCGTCAAAGATGTTATCGAAAAGAAGCTAAAACATAATGGAAAAATCAAATACAAATGGATGCAAAAGAATACAAAGAAGATCATCCCTATCAAACTCCATGAATCAAAGAAACTATAGAGCGAAACTAAAAAGAGGGAAAGGTATCCATCAAAGATGTCCATAAAATCAAAAAGCGGGCTTTTCAAACAGCGTACAAAGTATATCAAATGATTGGTCCTAATTCCACACACACTTTCGTATCCACCCATCATTACTCATCTTCCCAAGTTTGGAGAGTCAAAGGTTCCAAACTGTCAACCAATCCATCTCTTATCCCTAAACACACTCCATCCATGCCTCCACACATAATATCTAGTTCTTACATTGACCATGTATTGGCAGCGACCCTTCATCATAAGGATTAAAGGCGCTTTATAAGTGTCTGCTTTAAGTGAGAGTTAACTCCAATTGCTCGATGGAAGCAATCAAGAATCCCAGCTGCATTCAAATTGCCATTATCTTGATAAAAGCAGCTCCTTCAAGTAGGGCCTTCAATGGCACAGTATGACAAAGGCATCTCATCCAACACCACCGGGTGGTTAAACATGAATCTTTGAAAAATGCAAAAATCAAAATATGAAATCCAAAAAATCAAAAAAGTTGAAATAGTAAAGAGATAAAATCGTCCTCTAGTAGAAAGCCGCTCATAAGGCGGCTTTGGAGCAAGACCATGATGAAACTGGCAAGCAGTCATGTGTAGAATGAAGCATCGTGTGCGGTTAGGATGAAAGCATCTCATCCCATCCATAATAAATCGAGCATTCAATCCATCTCATCCATAATAAATCCATCCATCCATGAACCATTTATCCAATCCATTCGCATATATTTACATCCATCATCTTAGTTATCTTGATATTGATGAAATTTTGGGGCACACCTTACGCTTGCTTACGAAAAATATCTTGACATGGGTCATTTTCATTGGTCCTATCTTATGCAGCATTATCTGAGCCATTAAGCATTATCCAAATGAGCATTCATTACCTGAACACCTTACCTTATCGCAAGATAATCCTTGGTATCCTTTGCGTACTTACCTTATCCATCCATCCATACACATATCCAAGCATCCATCCCATCACATTCCGTACATTGCTAGACATTGGGGGCAGATATGTACATCTTGCTTCGAGAATAAATCTTGATCTATATCCTTCACCTTATGTGGTGATCCGAACAGTGGAAAACATGAAATAAAATTGGTAAAAGCATTTTGTATCACTAGCCCATGGCATATTTTGACAAGAGGGCATTCCATATCAATCTTCATCATTCATCGAACATCAATTCGAACAATCAACATCAGTTGCATCTAAGTTGAACGTCAAATGTCACATCAAATCATCCAAACATCTTTTGTTCGAAACCAAGCTTCATCAAACATGATCAATCAAATCCAATCAAAAAATCATCATCTCGGGATATCCTTGTGTTGCTTAACACTATCCTTGCATTGTCATGTATCCTCGACAATGTTATCATTATCAATCCTGATCAATCCAGTCCTTGCATTGTTGTGTATCCTCAACAATGTTATCATCATCCATCCCATCAAACCCTTGTGTTGCGTAACACTATCATTGCATTGTTGTGTATCCTCAACAATGTTATCATCATCATCATCATCATCAATCCATTGATCTGATCAATCCACCTTAGCTTGGTTTTCAACAAAATCCCAAACAGAGCACTGATATCACATCCATATCAAAATCGTCAAAATCATGCAAAAATCCAAAAACATTAGAAAATCAAAAAATTCCAAAAACATCCAAAACATATCAAAAATCCAAAAAACACTCAAAAAATTAGAAAACATCAAAAACATTGAAATCTGAACTACATCATCTCTGAGCTTAAACGTAGGCAAGGCTAATCTTTGATCAGCCCCTGAGACATCAAAATCCAAAAACATTCGAAAAACATCAAAATCAAAAACATCGCAAAATCTAAAAAATACCAAAAACAGCCTCAAAACATTGCAAAACTCCAAAAACATCCAAATATTTGAAAAAATCCACCCATCCGCCTCATTTCGCTTTCACACGCAATAATCAATCATCCATAATAAACTGATCATCACTTTCATCCTTTGGCAACGCAAACAGAAACAAGCACAACAGTCAGCAAAAGCAAACTTCAATCGTAAAACCAAAATCGAAGCAACAAATCTTTAAAACAAAATCAAACACTTGATCAGTCGTAAACATGTCAGTCAACTTTATATCATTAGCCTATCAATCAACTTATCAAACCATCATCATCCTGTACAATGCATGTCCTAGGATATATCGTTCCGACAATGGGCATCATTTATGGATATCACCTTGGATTCTTATCCTATCAAAACAAATCCCTTTGGCTAGAGGTATAAGAACATTGGCTTGTTTGTGTACTTGATCTTTTCTTTTGATTTATCTTATTGCACTCATTCCAAGGACCTCTACGATATCCGAGCAAGGGATTTAGAGAAATAGGAATGGGGCCTATCATTATCTTTGTTTGTTGTGCTTGTTGGACGTTCTTGTAAAATAACTTGGCGAATACTTGCTTTGTTAGATATGTATGAAGGATGTTTGGATAGCTTATTGACTATTGCATTGATTGGTTATACCTTCCGTGTTTTGGTCAGATTTTTGAGACTTCAAAGTGCATCCTGTAAGGTTTTGCATGTCAAGTCTGTGAACAAGAATACTCCTATCTATTTGTCGAGTAAAAGTCCATCACACTAAGTACAACGCCATCCTAGGTCCTTTATACCTTGATGCATCATATCTAGGCGTGTTATCAAACATAAAGTAAGTGACCCTTTGAAAATCCCAATCCTTGATAAGCAAATCATCCATCATCATCATCATTTCTAGTTATCATTTATCATCATCATCTTTTATTATCATCATCATCTCTAATAAAGTCTCGACCAATCATGGACTTGTTGGATCCTCTTGTCATCATCTCATTTCCGTCATGCATCCATCATGCATCCATCCTGCATTTGCAAACCATCAATATACTGCATACCACATATCATTCATATCATACATCATAGGAAACATCGATCATTTCACATGCATTGCATAATCATCATTATAATATAGATCTGTTAGTCTAAGCATCTCATAAATCATCCGTTGCATAATCACAACATATCACATCATCAATCTCATCCATCTCATATCATATCATCATTTAAGTTGTTTAGGATATTATAGATTTGTTATTCTAAGCATCTTAAAATCATCTCATTTGCATCGTCATCCATAACCACCCATTTTAAACCTCTTTATCGCGAGATCGACCCTCAAATCGAATCTTTTCGCTCGATCTCTCTAGGGGGCAATGTACCAGTGTACTTCTTTCCGCTGGGGCATCTGAAAAATCATGAAATTTTTTAATTTCGATCGCGGCAAGTTATTCTTTGAACCAACGCAACAAGTACATTGCTTCAAAGAGGGGAAAAATGTAGACATGCAAATTTTACATTATGCATTCGATCGGATTCAGTCAAATTAGCTCTCACATTAGGCAAATTCATCACTTTAAACCATTCATCAAATAATCTTATAAACATTATCATTCAACCTTCATCATCCATTTAATTAAATAAATCAGGAATCCATTTAAATCAAATCCTAAATCATATTCAATCATTTTCTAATTTAAATAAATCAATTATCAAAGTCTTGAAAGTCAAATCATCTGATCAGCATTAATCAGCATAACCATCATCTAATCCTAATCTAATGTTAATCCCATCCCACTTGCATTATCTAGATCTAGCCACTTGCACAATAAATCAATTTTATTGATTTATTAAAACACTCATTTTCCCTCAACATGACAAGTCAAACATGGCATTTATTGCTGTTTTTTCCTTGTCTCCCTCTCAGCATTTATGGCAAAATTTGAATTCAAATTTTCCCCCTCTTGGGAACTTTTCCCAAATCTTGCATATACATCAACTAATCACATGATGACAAGTGTCCTCAACTCATTGGCTTATTTTTGATCCCACATTGGTCCCTCTTCAACACTTGGCATTTTGAAAATCTTTAAATAGGTGCATCATCCTCAAGCAAATCCTTCACAATCTCCACAACTTGATGCAAGGTCATTCTCTTTGAGAATTTATCTTGTCCATTTATCATCTCCATCATCTATAGCAATTTCATCATCTTGAGCTTTTTATCAAGGATTGGGAAAGGGTCACTAGCACATGTGACACCAATCCACTATGAGATAGAGTTGGATCATGTCTTTCATATGCATTCTTTAGTTTCTATTGTTCCATTTTTATTGCATGATTGATGTGTTTCATTATTTCATAGGGATGTTAAAATGGTGTTTTAAACTAACCATATTGCAGATTTTAGCATCCACACCAACCAAAAGGAAAACATGTACATGGAAAAAATTCAAACACTGGTCAATCTATTAGAGAAGATAATGTACAAATTTCTATAGTTTGAAACCCTTATTCAATTATAATAAAGAAGATGCACATAATAGGTAAAGATAAGCAACATTAGAGATACAATAAAAATATACAACACCAAATACACATGGGGAAAACCCCACACTCCAAAATCTTGAACAATGTATTATTTGTAAAAAGATGGTTACAATACACTTGCAGTGCAAGCCTCTATAAGAGTTTGTCTATGTTATAAGTTTGGAGTCAATATGGTGCAGCATAATGGTATCTCAACAACACAACAAACTTCAACTCCAAAATACAAATGTTCAATCTATAGGATCTTACAATGCATTAATTAGAAATTTCTAAAATAAAATGCCAAAGGCTAAAGATGCAACATGGGAAGCGCCAAAGCCGGTATTGGCATGGTGTGATGGTTTATAGGTGGCATTATTGTTCTCGCCACCAAGGTTCAAACCCCATTGGGGTGGTATTGTTGAATGGTTGTATTCCGGTTCATAGCTCTGGTCAAAAGCATTTACCCCTTGAATAAAAAAAAAACATGGGAAGCGCCAAAACCATTACACATGCATAATGGTAAGTTTCCAATTGTGACCACATGCAATATTGTAGCTACCAATTGTCACTAAACCTACACATGCAAGACCTACACCTACCAAAAAATGAATACACCTCCAAAACTCACATTCAATGCAAACTCAACATAAAAATATAAACTGCCTTCACACACAACTCCACCTGTAAATGGTAACTTCCAACTTGACTCCTCAAAAATAGAAACTGCAAGTTGTGACTCACAAGACAACATGGGATAATTATCAACATTAAATAATAAAATAATCAATGCTAAGAAAAATAAAGATTGAGACACCTTCATTTTCCTAACACTCTTGTCAACACTATTAGATGTAACTACCTTAGAAAAATTGAAGTGTTCAACAATAACTAATTTGTGAATTTCACACATATCTCAATGAAAACTTTTCCAAATCAAATAAAAATACCACGATCTCCTAATAGAATTTGATTCACAATAGAAAAATCCATGACCCCTTTATGTAATTAACATTCCAAGAAGCCTCTCCATACAAACTCTTTGATCCTTCCTTTCCATTTCCTCTAGGAATGAGATCATAGTTGCTCTAATACTAAATGAAATCAACAGTGTAAAAACTCATTTGCAGATTTACATGATGAACAATACAATAAAACTAAAATTGATATGTGTATTCAATTGGATTGATTTCATGTTATAGTTTGTTGGATTTTTAAAGCTTCTATTTTCTATCCTCCAACTAATCTATGGAAATAACTTCTCAAAAACTAAATATTAAACTAATTTAGTTATTTATTATCTAACCTATACACTATCTATAATGATGTAATATTTTCCAATTCATTTATTTTCCCTTGCCTAGTTTCTTTATCATCCACTCTATCTACATCTCTAAAGTCCTAGCTTTGCAAAAGTTGGTCATTATTAACAAATATCTTATGATGAAAAAATTAAAATGACATTTTAAGATGAACTTCTTTTCACATATCAAATGACAAGAATACTCATATATATATATATATATATATATATATATATGTATGTATATATATATATATTTCTTGAAACAAGGGAATGAGAAAAGAAAAAAAGAAAATGATTGAAGGATAGGTTACAATTGTAATTGTACTTTAAAAATCATGAAGAAATAATAATTTTAAAGAACAATTGTACAAAAAAATATTAAACACTATGACAAAAAACATATATGAAACATAAAAATATAAATTAAAATAAACCAAAAATTCATATTTTCTCACTTTACATAGAATTGTGTCTTCCAAGACTTAATTAGACCACTATAAAATAAAAACTTATCAAATCTAAATGATTTGCAATCTAGATATGTATGTATTACACTTATTAGCATGCTCATTGCCTCTTTAAGTACAATTATGTTTAGCTCCACCTAAATATGGTGATATCAATATTTTTAGATGAAATTGAGACATAAGAAAGACACAAGCTATTCCCTTGTTTTGAATTAGTTGTTATCATAATTTGAAGCATTGGAAGAAAAAAAGTGAGAAACAAGGGTGTGAGAAAATGAAACAATTGCAAGTACCACTAAAATATTTATAAAATAGGAGAAGCAATTGCAAATACTCTAAAAATCCTCAAAAAGTATGAGTGAAAAAGGGACAATTACACCATAAATATTTAAAAATATGACTACAAGCATCTATTAAAGATAAAAAAAATATAAATTGAAATAAACAAAAATATCATATTTTCATGGAATAATGTCTCTACCAAGACATTAATTACACCATAGTAGAACAAAAACCTTTCAATTGTACTCTACTTAAAACCTAAATATGTATGTATTGTACCTATTAACATGCCCATTTCATAGATTGATGAGAAATTATTAGTTAACCAATAGTAATAAATCATCAAAGACATCAAACTTTCCAAACAAGTTGAATTTTTATCTCTTTAAAATGAAAATATTTTCTACCTTTGTCATTTAGTAACCAATTCTCTAACTTTTACAAATTTGATGATTATTTTATTATTCATAACTGTAATTTCACTTAGGCATGGCATGCAACATCTTGTTACTATACAAATATGATATTAAAATTGTATATACTAAAAAAACTTAAATTTGAAGGCCATATAATTATATTTAAATATTTTTATCATAAAATACAATTAGAATCTAAAAGGAACATTTTGAATGACTTATCAAAAATTTATGATGTTATTAATGTTGAGAGACATTCTACAATGACATCAAAGAGTGGAATGCAATTAAGGAGTGTGTTAACAAAAACCCTTACTTTTTACTTTAAATTTGACAACCATTTACATATCAAATTACTAATATTTAATAATAAACATAATATTTCTAGAGTAAACAGCATATAAAAACAAAGATACAATATTTTATATTTTTATTATAATGATTTTTTTAATTAATGATTAAAAATTAAAATATAAATATAAAAAAATTATATGTAAATAAATATTTTTTAAAATTAGAATCATCAAAATAATGAAATGTAAATTTTTGAAAAATAAAAATAAAAATTATATACAAAATTAAATACTAATTTTTTTATATATTCATAATAAATAAAATAACTTTTAAGAAAATAAAACAATTTCAAATTGATATCTCTATACATTTTATAAATAAATATATTAAGATATCTATATCACTAAAGTGATAGGTCTTAGACATGTTTTGAAATTTTTGTAGCCGATAAGAACGTCTCGTTATTTTCATGTTTCATTATTCATTCACTTAAAGCTGGGTTTGCAATCGTTATATGGAAAAGCATCCATCGTTGTCCTATGTTTAAATCTGGCTATGTGCTGGAGTCAAAAAGTAAATAAATAAATATTACGACGGTGCCATAATGACTGCTTAGATGAAATTTCTGCCTTGTATAAATTTTGTATTCCCAGCATTCATGACCATTTTTAAATATTAAATATTATATAATTCAATATAGAGATGTAATGAGCATTTTGTCTGTTTCTAAATAGTCTATTTTGCTACCTTCGTCAAGTCTTTCCTTTCCATAATTATAACTAGCTATTGCACTTTAGGTGTGCAATTGGGTACGCCGAATAATTGGTTGAAAATGATAACAATTGACATATTAAGAAGAGGAAAGATTGAAATAATTTTGATGCAAACAATTGTTTACCTTATTTGATTTTGTGTAGATGTATTGGTTGGGAATAGAACAATTTGTATGTAACTTATTAAAACAAGATATTTTTAAAATGAAATGGAAATAGTATAGGAAAATAAATGAGCTTAAAATAATGTGAGATAAAAATGTAGAATTAGGATTTATATACAATATTGAAAATGAAGTGATTTTTATTTAATGTTTAATTTGCATTACATGAATCTATGCAATTGAATATAATAGTATTACCATAGTGCAACATGGTGATATTGAACTCCAATTTAACATTTGTAGTTTTAGATATAGGGAGGAATTTAGGTGGTGAAATTATCGACAAAACATTACATTTTGGTTTGTGGAGGAGGATGCTTGGGAATGGTAACACTTAGTACTCCATCTTGATAGCAGGTGAAAATGTTCTCCATATCGCAGTTGTAAGGCAGGGTTAGTATATGCCTAAATATGCCCACCCTGCGTTCCATACAAATGAATTTGACATCCTCATTCTCCTCCCTCTTTCGCTCTCCACTGATTGTCAGCACATTCTCATCCTCTACTTGAACCTGCTTGTTCTCAAACACACAACAACTGGTTTGTTAGTTCTAGTGGCTAGTGATTTGAAACTTTTTTATCCCCTAGATGTAGAGAAAATGAGTGTTTGAGATTGTTATAAGGGAAATACCTTGATATCGTTTTTCTTGAGGTCTAGCATGTCAGTTATGAAGACATAAGAGTTGGGAAACTCTTTGACATCAACGGGAGTGGAAGTCATGGATGTGTTGTCTAGAATATAACTGTGTGTTGGATTATTGAGGAGTTTCTCCATTTCGTGAGGCACTACGAGAAGCTCGTGAACACTACTCAACTGGGGCTCCATCTCTTATGACAGCTCTGCATTCCCATCTAATTTCATCATCATCTCATTCATAATTATCCAATTGTTAAATAAATTATTCACAAATTATAGAGAAAACATTAATCAATATTTTTAAGTCTCCTTGTTCGACGACTTTTATGCACGATTTTTTTTTGCTAAATGCAAATGAATCCATCTTATCTTCAGAGTTTAAATTGATTCAAAGATTATAAAATCTAACTATGGTAGTAAAATCTAATAAAATAGAATCAAAAGATCATTTGCCTACCTAAGAGAGTAGATATTCCATATAGGTTTAATATAATTTACAACAACTAAAGTATATCAATATTGGTAGTGAAGTAAATAAGAAAGTGGCATACCTGTAGTAGGTGAAATGCACTTCAATTGTTTGAGAAGTTTGGGATTGACATTACTGTCAATCGATTCTCTTCATTTTTCCGGCGTGCAACATATGGGCTTTGTTGCATGCGTGCATAGCGTTGAAATGTGAAGGATGGGTGTATGCAAAGACTTTGTAGATCAGGTACTCGTGAAATAGCAGTGAATGTGAGGCCTTGCCGGTCAATGTTGCCAATGTCGATTGTGGCCCTTGGAAGTGTTAATCCTTGTGACTTATGAATTGTCAGTGCCCAAGCCATTTTGAGTGGAATTTGACCGCGAAGTCCATGGCTGATTGGGGTTATAGGGACATTGTTTGGATTGTTATGGTCCCAAGGTGGGCCAATGTAATGTTTGAATTGAACAATGAAAAACAAGTGTAGCTAAGGTGGTTTTTCACCTTTGTTGTATACAATTTCTCTAACCTGTCCAAGTGCACCATTGACAAGTCCAGTTTCGACCCAAATATTAGAACATAGCATGACCTCTTGGCCAATAGACAACAAAATATGAGCTTGAAGTTGCTCTTCATCTGGATTTGTGTATGATGACCCTCTGAGTTACTCTGCAGTAGAAAGGGCAATAGGTGTTGCCAAAGATAATAACATACGTTTGTTGTGTAGTAACACCATTTTGTTTGTTGCAAAAAGGTGTATGGTAGACATGAAAATAGAGTTTTCCATAGCATTGAGCGATGAACTTGAGCGTGACATTAGGATTTCCCAATCTTCTTGTGTAGGCTCTGCATTCTGTAGATTTGAGAGAAGTGCACGAAAAGTAATTTGGGAAGGAGCATCACCAACTTGTTGAAAAAGCTTGGTCAAAGTTACCACTGTTGTGAAGCTGCACCATAGTGTGCCACCATATGAAGTAGAAGCATACATGGGGATATCTTTAACTGGTGGTAGTTGTCCCAAGTCACCAAAGAGAATAATTGAGCGACCTCCAAAGGGAAGGTGGTTGTGGGTAGGGAATGCCTGTCGTAGCCGCATGTCAATACATTCTAGCAACTTTGGGCCTACGAAGCTCATCTCATCTACTAAAATGTACCTTATAAAGTACATTTTTTCTTGGAAGGCCGCAAGTGTTTGACCTTGTAGGGGGGCCATTTCTTTTAGTGGAATTCGAAGGGCAGAATGAATTGTTGATGCTTGAATGTTGAATGCAGCAACACCTGTAGGTGCAAGAAGTAGTAAAGGTGACTCGTGAATTGGAGCGGAGCTACTGAGAGCGGACCTTATCTTCTTTATGAGGTGTGATTTTCCAGTTCCTGCAGTTCCTTGAACAATGAGCTTTAGTGGTGGCTGTAATGGAATAGAGGTTAGATGAGACCAAATTATATTGAATTCATTTTGTTGTTGAGTAGAGAAAGTAGTAAGGCTTTGTTCATTGTGATCACGGTGCACTTGAAAGGTTGGCCGATTGCAATCTATGAAAGTATTTGCAAGATGCATTTGTTGTTCGGTGAAGCTAGTATGTTTCCAGTCGTGGTGCATGTCAATGTCACGTCGACCAAGCATGTCCAGTGCATCAAGTTGTATAGGAATGTTTGGGTGCAAACTTGAGAGAACCTGCCATTCTTCAGGATTATTTCCTTGTAACACATGTTCAATGCTTGAGCTACTGCTAGCATCTGAATCTTCTATTGGATTTGGATTTTTGCGGTGTACGTGCCATGGCTTGTATGTCAAAGAGAACCGTTCCCATTGTGAAATAATTTGATGTTCAGAGGCACCAAAGTCAATGTCAATGTTTCAGAATGGGTGGTATAGAATTAGTTCACTCCAACAAAATTCATGAAAGGTTTTGTCGTCTCTTGAAGGGATGCAAGTGAACCTAGGTGAGACGCGAACAATTGCTTTTTGGGAACACTGCTTCCATTGTTCATTTTTTTGGGATGCTTTGAAGGTCCATTTTTGGGTAAGTTCAATGAGAGGCATTGCCTCTAGTTGAATGGGGCGAGCCATGTAGGTATCAATGTATGTAGGTGAAGTGGTAACTGACGCAGATGAAATCGAGACACACTGAAATTTGTGGTGGTTAACATTTAAAGAGACAAATTTCCTACTAGATATGGAGAGGGGTAATTTGAGTAAAAGGTGGCAAGTTTCTTGGGCACTAATATCATGATCGACAAGGCTGTCGGTAAGAATTTTTTGAAAAGCTACTGAGGCAGGCATTTCTGACTCTATATTGGTTGAGATCCATGATAATATGGCATGATATGTTTTAGATTTTTGCTCAGCTTTTGCTGCATATTTTGCAATATATTTGAGGACAGCATCAATTGAGAGTACAGGTTGACAATCTATATTGGCCCTCCAGATAGAGAGTATAGATGGGTTGTGAAGGTTCAGGCAATCATCATTGCGAGCAGGTGTGTACTTAGGGTGGGTAGTCTCCTCATTTGAAAAACTTGACTTGTCTTTCATGGGCCATGGTGCTTTATAGCGACACACAGTGGTTGACCCTTTCTTTCTAAGGCATGTTAGCAAAGTACACTTTGTGTGTCGCTCAACTCGATTGACCAATTCACAATAGTCAATTGAAGGATCAGATGACAAGATCCTTGTTGTATCCAACAAACAAGGATCATCAAGAATAGAGCGATGAAATGTTTGGTTTCTCAAATGGAGGGTACATGGATTCCAGGCGGAGACATATTTGTCTATGTAATCAAGTGCAGTTTGTATAGATTGAAGGTTATTCCATTGTAATCTACTAATATCAGGTGCTTGTTCGAGCCATAGAAAACCATGTATGTGTGCAGATCCTCTGTGTTGCCATTCATACCTACGAAAAGATGATATTTAACAAACTAAAAAGGTAAGAGTATATTGTAAAAAAGGAAGGGATGGTTTCTTGTAAATAATCAAAGAATGATTGTATTGTGAACAATAGAAAAGAAAGCTATTACCTATACCAATATTCTGATGTGCCAAGAAGTTTTTCCAAGACCTCTTCCCGAAATGCAGTAAACCTGTGGTGCATGTATATTGCCATAAGGTGTGGATTTTGGACAATGTTTTATATTCTCCATCTAGAGGCCATAGATGGATTTGTAGGAGGCTTGGTAGGCATGATGCTATGCAAGTCCGGCCATTTCGTATCTGCTGCACTAAGTGTGAAGAAGAGTGAGGGGCAACCAATCTGAATGACCATGTCAGAGAGTTCTCCTCGACGTTGGGTCCAAAATAGACGAGTTCCACGAATTGACAAACTAAATCGCATGAGCTGATCTGCAAGTTTGTCATCAGGAGTGTCCTGCAATCTTTGGCGAAGGTCAGAGACTGTCGAGGGTAGGTAACCATCAAGATTTTTGTGAACAAATACAGAGGAGGTTGCTTGGCTATGGTGTCGCATAATTATATTTAGTATGAAGTACCTGAATCGGGGGTGTTGGCCAAACCGATCATCATGGTACCTTAAAAGATGGAGAGCATATTCATGTAGTTTAATTTCTTTGATACGTTGTTGCTTGAATGTGGCTTTCCCTTTTGGAAACAAAGTGGGGAATGCCATAGCAAATAGTCCTTCTGTGGTGTACTCATTGATAGGAAATGGAGAAATGGGTGGCCATGCAATGATTGGTGTTGGTCATCCCGCTCCTAGTTGTAACAAAGAGCGCACTTCTTCAACCTCTGTATGTGCAAGCGGGAGGTTTGACACAAAGGATGTTGTTGCCAACATATGTTAGTCGGAGGGGTCATATTTTGTGTCGCTTGTTTCCTCGATGCTTGTATTTGTGGTGGTGGGATTCAAAGATGTAGCATAAATAAGGTTTGAGATGTCAGTAGAAGACTCTGGCAAAGTGGATAGTGCAAGCTCATCTATTTGGACATCCTTGTACTATGGGTCATTGGAAATCTTATATTTAAGTTCCTCATGGACACGTCCTCTACTAACATGGAAGCTATATTGTTGTTGGCCGATTTGTTCCCTGTTAACTATTAGTATATCAAGATCAGTAATATGCCTGTGCAAGTAGGATGCAATTGCAGATATATCTTGAGGAAAACAGATAGTGTGGCCACTATATTTTAGTTGCCCACCCCTTTCATAGGTAACTTGAAGTATTGGGCTAACCCTTGCTATTAACATCTCCTCAACTTGGGATAGAACTTTTAAGCATATAGGTTGCTCACTAGGGTCCATGTTGTTCCAATTTGAGAAGCGATGGTCTTTCTTTTCAGATGAGCATCTATAACAAGTATTCAAACCATTTGACAGTCTAGTTTTGATTCTCGGATATCTCTCCATGCAAATCATACAAGTTGACATTCTTGATAGGCTATCTAACTTTGAGCGGAATTTTTTTCTAGCAGAGAAAAACTCCTGTGTAAAAAGTGGTGAAGGTTGCAATTTGATATTTGGGGCGGGTTGAACTATGTATTGCGAGTGAGGCGAAATTCCTTGTAGGTGGGACAAGTTAATTGGACGAGAGATTGTAGATGTGGAGGCTGCACCATGAAGAGTTTGATTGGATTCACGTCTTCATTTGTTAGTTTCACCTTTATTTGCATGGTATCGTTTGAGGTTCAACTCATTTTTAGGAGAACGCTTTTCTTGGATCCTTGCATTCTCTGCCTCCATAGTAAGAAATGTTGTGGACAAATGCCATTAAATAGTTTTGTGAGAGATTCAGTAGAATATACAAGCTATATACATACATACATATATGGACGTATATATATTATAATTTGATTTGAGATGTAATGGTGCAAATAAACAATTTGGAATAGAACAGAAAACAAAAACATATAAAGATGTGGACAATAAATGGAGAACAACATGATCATAGTGATATATTATGTATGAGCAAGATTCCATGTGTGAGTATGCAATATTTTTGATAACACAACAAAAATTATTCGCAATTGCTGATAATGTTTACATATTTGGCCATGCCTAGTTTCAAAAGTTTCCAACACCCACACCCATAGTATCAAAACAGTTAATTAATTTATTTTAATATTATGTACATTAATTTGATGGTGCAACTATAATACAAAAGTGTGTATACAATGTCAAAAGTTCTTTAATTTTAAAAAGAAAAATAAAAAAATATTAATATTTCCCCTTTCAATAATGAATCTTATCATTTTTTAAATTGAAAGTTAACTTCAATGAACAAAATAATATATGATATCTAATGTTTCTTAATTGTGTTTTGAAAAAAACAATGATAATGAAAACCTGAATTTGCTAGTTATTAGGGATCTTGGCCATAATTTTCATTTTAAAAAGCATACTTAGGAAAAAGGTTTATTTTTAAAAAAGCATAATTAGTACAAATTCTACATATTTAAACCTGAGTATCACCCAAATATATTTTTGCAATACCCCTACATCTAAAATAAAACATGGATGTAGAATGGCCGATCTTGAGCGAAGAAGAGAGGCAAACAGAAAGCATTGAACTAATCACGGAATAACGAACTTTACTGAATATCAAAGGTTAGTCTTAGGCCTAAGAAATGACAGTCGTATGAATACCGTCATACGTGTAGTAATGCAGCTCCCGTCATTTCAATACAAATTTGACAAGGAAATGATGTCATCAATGTGCAAAAGCAGCTTAAATTTTTTCACGCATTTTAGATGGTTTTTTGGTCCTAGTGAAATTATAACCTTGAATGGATGTAAAGCTGAAACAGGTTCTTTTACCTTCGCCGTAAAAGCAAATTTATCGTGTTTATATATACACTGGAATGAGTTGCTTACACAAAAGAATCATTTTAGGTTTTACTGGATATCTTAATTTAACTTAATGTAGATAGTTGGGGAAAACGTATTGCATGAAAATACGTGATGTTGCTTTCTTTTTCCGGAATGTCATTTATTCATACTCCCTTATTATCAAGAAAGCCGCTATTGGTTTCCATTCCAACAACCACTAAACCACAACATGAGGCAGCCCCAAAATGGCGAGAAATGATGAGCGGTTGACAATTTTAAGGATTTTAAAACACCTGTTTCACATGATATACGTGGCGATAGCAAAAGGTTTACTTTCCTGGCCTTATGTATACGTAATACTCATAGAGTAAACCTAAAATATTAATCCTGGCATGGCAGGAGAAAGATCTGCCTTTTGAAAGCTCTCAAGCCTGCTATCTCCCCCTTCAAGCGCTCCATCTTCTCACTCCAGCCATGAAGAAAATAGGTAAGCTTTTCAAGTATATCGATGGAATTGCACCTGCATTTCATTTCATTTTCTTCCTTCTTGGCCTGCTGCAGAAATGAATGTGAACCGTCATGTTCTTTGTTGTCAATTACTGTGATAACTCCCTCCAGCCTTCCAAAGTTGTGTATTAAATCGTGCACGCTGAATTCCAAGTTGCCAGCATTGAAATTATTATTGTCATCGTTGATGATGAATTCAACTTTGTTTTTGAGGTCAGTGGAGCATTTTTAAATCAGGCAAAGAAGGCGACCATTTGAATGTACCAAGCCTAATAATATTTGGGTTTCACTAGAATCCATGGAGGAAAGAAGAAAACTGTGATTTAAAAAACAAGGAAAAACGACCAATATAAATAGAGATGCAGGTGGAAATATTGAGAAATTTATAGTTTACCCTGCTGTGCGTAAATTTCTTTGACTCGCCCTTTGTCATATTGAAATTTTATAATATTTCCGTACTTCATATTTAAATTGTGTCGCATCAAAGCAGAGTAGAATACAATGAACAATGCAACAGAAAGTGTTGCAATGCATATACCACCATTCACAATCTATAACCATAGATCATAGCATAAACAGGGTACAAAAAATATACCACAAAATTATATGCAGAAGTCCATGAGAAAGCCTCACAGCAGGTATATAGAAAACCAAAACCTATGAGATAAGTAGTAGAAAAAAAAAAGTGCTTGGAATGACAAGTCAAATGTGCGCTGGTCTTGGCTAATAATAGAGGCTTGTAGATCAACATTCCAGACTCTTGGAAGAGGCCATGCTTTTTTTTCATATCCACGAACTTCTCATCTTTAAGCTTTGGTTTAAGTGTTTTGGTGTATAATATTCAACATTCTATTTATTGGTCATTTGTCTAAAAATAAATGAAATTTACATCTTCTACCAGTAAATTTTAAAGATGTGTACAAATTTTAATGATATGTTACTTTCTGGTAGATGCTAGGAGATGAAATTGGTAAAGTGGCTTATGGGCGTGTCTATAAAGACTTGGACTTGGAGAATGGATATTTTGTTGCAATCAAGCAGGTGTCTTTGGAAAATATTGCTCAAAAAATATTCCTCAAGAGGATCTTAATATCATAATGGTTTGTACATATAGAAAGATCTTAGTCTGTTCTGTACTATAGTAAAATCTTTCATGGAAGAAGTAGATTTCGTATGCTCAATGGTATCTATAGCGTCTTCAGCCTCGAGGTATTGTATGGGATAACTGTGAATCTCAATGGACTAAATGTAATAGGTTGTTGTCTAATCTAAGAAATAAAGTTCATCTTTTCTGTTTAAGAATGATAACTGTCATGGAACATTTACTATATAGTCTAAAAATAAATGAAATTTACATATAGTTTACTGATATAAGCAAAATGAATAAGATGTCATAGCTCTGATTTGGACAACTAACAAATAAATATTCAGGTGATTAAGTGGTTGTCCTCTCCTTTAATCTTTGTTTAATTAGGTAACTAACTAAGAATTCTACAGTTCAAATTGTGACAAAAACACAGGTTTACAAAATGGAGTTAAAATGGAAAGGGGCTCTGTGGGTTGAGCCAAGACTGTGAGCTAATTTGTTTTGGTAGAGAAAAAATAGAAATAAAGAGAGCTCGGTAGGCCAAAACAGGAGCAACAATTTAGGACAGGTAGGTGGCTGAATTTTAGAATAGCTTGCAAGGCAACAGTAAAAAAAACTATGCAAAGTATTCAAAGTAGATTGAGCACAGAAAGTAAAATACATGTTTTTCTCTTCACTGTCGTATTATTTCCACTGTGTTCTTCTGCAATCCTCCTTTTCAGGAAACTCACTGCAACCTTCTAGATGTAGTAGACTGGCGATATTTCTAATCTTACAATTAGAAATCTATATATAGAAAACAGGAGCCGGTGAAATGTTTGCAACAGTTATTATGCATTAATGAGGTAAAATATCCCATTCAACTACTTCTACAAGTTCGCTGTGAAAATGGGAGTAAAAATATCTTATACCCCATATGACTTAAATGCACTTATTATCCATTTCTCAGATGGCAGCGCTGTCATGGAGGACAATCTGAGGAAGATCTTTTTACGTAATTAATTCTCACTTCTAGAAAATGCATAGTTTTATGCTATACAAACATTAAATCGAATGGGGATGCCAGGTGTGAAGCATTTATGAGAAATGATTTTATTTGAATCTTGTAGGATTTGGGGCGGCTACAAGTTTGACTGGGAGTTTCAAACATTTCACTATAATTCATCTCCCATGCCTGCTGTCAGAGCCTAAACCTTTTTACCGTTTGTCATTTCCAAAATCGATGGTCAGAAACATTTCAATCGCTGGCCAGTTCTCTAGACAGAGGGCAACCGTGGATTCAAAAATTCAAGTTGCTCTCTTTCAAATTGGATACGCCTTCGGCATAAATTATAATTTGTAATTTTAAATAATTTGGAAGAAAAGTTTAGAAATAATTAGAACTAAAAAATCTTGTATAAAGTAATTCAAGATTCTCAATTTATTTATTTATTTTAGATTGAATGATTTTGATAACATAATATTTTGTATGTGGACATTTTCTATCAATTTCTTTGTTGGTATTTATGAAGTCTTTTATTTTCTTTTGCTTAGTTTCTTTATTGTCCACTCAAATAATTTCTTCAAATGTCCAATATTGCAATAGCTATTCATCATTGACAAATATTTTATAAAAGAAAAATGAAAATTTCATCTTAAGATGAGCTTCTTTCCAAATGCCAAAGACAAAAATTATTCATGTATCCCATTTTTTCTAAAAAGAAAATCTCCAATATATGCAATTTTTTTTGCAATCTTATGTTATAGTATAACTTGTTCAAAAAACTTATCTTATTTTGAAATAATTTATGCAAGGCAATTAGACAACAAAGAAATGAGAAAAGGGAATGATTGAAAGTACTCTCAAAATCTTAAAAAATAAAGGATACAATTGCAAGTACTCTAAAAGATCTTGTACAAGTAGGAATTTAAAAGGACAATTGCACCAAAAATATTTTAAACTGTGAAAAAAAATATATAGGAAAGATAAAAATTATGAATTAAAATAAACCAAAATGTCATATTTTTTCACTCTACATAGAATCACATCTCCTCCAAAATTTTATTATGCCATAGTGAAACAAAATCATATCAAACCTACTCACTTGCAATCTAGATATACGTGTATTACATTGTTCGATGTGCACTTTTCCTCTTTAGATGTAATTATCTATAACTCCACCTAAATATGGTAGGACCAATATATTTTAGATTAAATTGAGATAGAAGCAAGAGACAAGTTATTTTCTTTCTTCAAAATAATTGCAATCTTAATTTGAAGTATTTGATATAGAGAAGTGATAAAATAGAGGCATGAAAAAGGGAACAAATGTAAGTATCCATGAAATATTTATTAAATATGAGAAATGATTGCAAATACTCTCAAAATACTTAAAAATTACAAACCGTAAGGGGTAGTTGCATCATATATAATATTAAAAAATATGAGTATATGTAAAAGATAAAAAACTATGAACTAAAATAAATAAAAACCTCATATTTTCATGGAATCATGTCTCTTCAAAGACCTTAATTACATTGCAATTGCTAATTGACTAATAATAATTAATCACCAAATATAATACACTTTCCAAAACATAAATATGTTGTGTTTTTATTGTTTTCTAAAAGGAAAATACTTTCTATTAGTGACCAATACTCTAACTTCTACATGTTTAGTGAATTCTTTTTATTATATCTTTTTACTTAGAAATGGAGGCATGTTACTACAAATACAATATTGAGATAGTATGCACTAATCGAAAGTTTAAGTATGATGGTGGTATGGTCATATTTAGACATTTTTATTACAAAATACAATTAAATTTTTTAAAAGACCATATAATATAAAAGGGAACATTTTAAATAGACTTTCAAAATTTCTATGACATTATAATTAAATATATATTTAATTTAATTTTTTAATATTGATTCAATCTTATTATTGAAAATAGAACAAATTACAAAATTATTATAAATTATAATATGTTCAATCAATTTTTTTAATAATTATCTATTCAAAATTACTTTAAATACTAAATAGATCTTATTTAAATATATTTTACAATGGTTATAATGAGACGACCAACATCAAGAATGTGTTAGTGGCCCTCTCTTATTCGTCACCGACAATTCATCCGAATGTATCGTAGAAATTTCCTATTGAGAAGGAAGTTTGCGCGGTAAATTGACGTCCCTTGTTTGAGGGTTTCGGACAATAATGCACCGACTAGGTATCACTCTTCAAATTTCCAAATGCAATGAAAACGTTTCGTTTGTTCGCAATACCCTTGACATTTTTCTACGGTTTACTTGTTCTCCACGATTCATGACTATTTTTAAATATTAATATTATACGGTTCATCCGTTAATGACTTACCTTAAACGTCTCATTAATTCGCGATACCCGGGACTTTTTTCCACAATTTTCCCTGTTCCGCACCATTGACGCATATTTTTAAATATTAATATTATACGGTTCAACTTTATATATGACACTGGCTGCTAGCTCCATGATTCGTGTTGGAAGGTTTGTTTCAGAAATGGAGGGAGGTATGATCACCGCAATGCTGTGCTTAAGCCTGGCTGTGCTATTCACATTAACCACCGCCACCGCCATACAGAATGCTAACACTTCCTCCTCTCCTTATGTCTTTGCTTTACGTCATTCCCACCCACAAGGAAGGTTTTCTGTTACGAAAGGTCGTATGCTGCTTGAGAAAGTTGATGGTGAGAAGAGGGATGTTGAAGCTCTGCTATCCTTCAGACATGCCATTACAGCCGACCCAATGCGATCACTCTCCAACTGGACTTCAACTAATTCAGAACACATGTGCTTCTGGACCGGTGTTTGGTGCAGAAAACATACCAACAGAGTGATAGCCATAATTCTCCCTCATTTGGGATTGAAGGGTACCATTTCTCCATCTATAAGAGGCCTTTCCTTGTTAGGCACTTTAAATCTTTCTTACAATTCTTTCAGCGGAAAGATTCCACCTCAGTTTGGCGAGCTGAGAGCGTTGAGAATACTTGACCTGATATATAATGGACTAGAGGGTTCCATCCCCAAATCTCTTGCCAATTGCTCGCAGCTTCAGTGGATCAGACTTTCGGAGAACAACTTGACGGGGAGCATACCTACAGAATTCGGAGGTTTGGGGAAGTTAGAGCATCTCCGCTTGACACGGAATAGTCTGAGTGGAGGCATTCCAACTTCTTTAGGAAACTGCACGTCTCTACTTGATTTGATCCTCAGCTTCAACCATCTCACAGGTGCGCTACTCTCATCTCTTTACTTTAAAAGCAACATGCTAACGGCTTACATCCTACCTCTTAGTAATTGTTCTGAATTTAACAGGGACAATTCCAAAGGCCATAGGAGAGCTCAAATCTTTGGAACTATTGTATCTGAATGAAAACAAATTAACTGGACGTATACCACCTGAACTAGGAGATTGCACTTCTCTCAAAGAATTGGTCCTTCGCACTAACTCTCTCTCAGGTGCGCTACTCTCATGCCTTTAGCCCATATAAAGTTCTGAGCTCTCTAAAGACTTTGTAGCAAGAACACACTAACCTCAAATCCATAGATCTCTTATGTGTTTGGAGTTTCATTTTGGAGGCAACCCCTCTCTTTTCTGTTCTTGTGCATAATGTAGCTTTACTCAGAAACATATGAATTGGCATAAGGCTTTCCAAGTTGCCTCTCATGTCTTCTTTATTGTTATCATTTATCATTTTCTACTTTAAAGTAATTTCTCACAACATGGTGTTTATCAATTTCTTTAAAGTGCGGGCATACATTGGCATTATTCTTTTTCATTTTTTTTTTTTCATGGTTCATAGTGCAATATTTTTACTTTATATGATGCTTCTTTCACTTTGTGGATGGCAATGAGCATTATTTCCTTCATGAGTGTGATCACTCTTATCATATTACATTCCTCTTAGTGGCTTGATGTGACACACTACATCCCCTAAGTTGTGAATCTTCTATTTTTTGATTGGTCATCTCTTGGAGACATTAGGCACAATGTTCTCTAAGTAAAGACCTCACATTAACTAAGCAAGATTCCCTTGAACCCTTCTCATTTTTGCATTAGCATTTTTCAGTTATATGGCCACCTTGCATAACACAACTTGCATGCCTGTAGAGCCATCTTGCTTGTTCATGAGTTCCAAGTATATGAAGCTTTGCTTGTCTCATGAAGTTCGAAGACCATTTGTTGCACAATGCCTTATCAAAGTTATCAGGAGTTATAACTTTGGTATGGTTTGACGGGAAGTCAAATGAGGGCATGACTTTCCCTTAGCCACTCACATGTGTGGGTGAGTGCATACCAGCCAGGATTGTATGTTTCTCACCTTCTTGAACTTCTCAACCAGAGGAAAACCTAGAGTTATGTTGCCTTAGAGTGATGATGTATTTTTCAGAAAAACATCCTAGATTTGATCCACATCATGTTGGACAAATAGTCAAAGCTTGATCTGCCCCTTTTCTTTTTCATTTTGTTACATTTTCTTTGTCTTTGATAGTGCATGTTTGTGCCTTTTTGTTGCTCTTTATATCATTTTCATGTGTGTTCTTTTGTTCCTATGTTAGTTTTCCATAGGACCTTGGTCCTGGGGGCTTGTATAACCCTCTTGATCTTGGTTGTCCTATCTTACTAGCATTGGTGAATTTGAACCACTCTTGATCATGGTCATATTATCTTGCTGGCATCAGTATATTTAGTCTAATTTAATGTGATTTTGAAGCAATTTTATCCTCTCACTAAAGTGGGGACTAGATGTAATGTCAAAAAAAAGTCCCCCCTAACATGGCCACGTAATTGTTCTGAATATTGCTTCATTGAATTTAACAGGGACAATTCCAAAGGCCATAGGAGAGCTCAAATCTTTGGAACTATTGGTCCTGAATGAAAACAATTTAACTAGACGTATACCACCTGAACTAGGAAATTGCACGTCTCTCCGTGAGTTAAACCTTGGCGTAACCTATCTCACAAGTAAGCTACTATCATGTCTTTACTTTGCAGGCAACATACTAACCATTGCTTCCATCCGTCGTGCTCTTGCTAATAGTTTGTAATTATACTTTATCGAATTTGACAAGGGCAATTCCAAAAGCCATAGGAGAACTCAAATTTTTGATAAATTTGTTTCTGGAATATAGCTATTTAACTGGATCTATACCACCCGAACTAGGAAACTGCACGTTTCTCAATTTTTTGGATCTCAAATATAACCTTCTCACAGGTGCGTAACTCTCCTGTCTTTCCTTTGAAGGCAACATACTAACTACTGCTTCCATCTATCTTCTATACCAACTTGTTCTGAATTTGATAGGAACAATTCCAAAGGCCATAGGAAAGCTCAAAAAGATGGAAATTTTGCATCTGAATGCAAATGATTTAACTGGACCTATACCACTTGAACTAGGAGATTGCACTTCTCTCATTGAATTGATCCTTGGCAATAACTCTCTCTCAGGTGTGCTACTATCATGCCTTTGGGCAACATACTATTTACTGCTTCTATCCGTCATCCTCTCAGTGATAGATGATAGATCTGAATTATACTTTATTGAATTGTTTTGAATTTGACAGGGACAATTCCGAAGGCCATAGGAGAGCTCAAATCCTTGGAACTATTGTATCTGAATGAAAACAGTTTAACTGGACCAATACCATATGGTATTGGAGAACTCAAGAATCTTTCTGAGCTTACCATCTACAGCAATAATCTTTCGGGGGGTATTCCTGAAAGCTTTGGTGGGTTGATTTCACTAGAGAAATTATATGTATCTGATAATCAGCTGACAGGAAAGATTCCGCCGTCCCTAGGGAAGTGTAATCATTTAACTGATTTGGTACTGTCAGACAACTTTTTGTCTGGAAGAATTCCAAAAACATTGACGAACTGCACAACCTTAAAGAGGCTAAAGTTCTCCAACAACTTATTCAATGGAGATCCAGAAATCCATTTTCCTTCTTCTATTGAAATTCTCTCTGCTCATTCTAATAATTTTTCTGGGAGTCTCCCTGCATCGTTGGCCAATTGTACACAGCTTAAGCTTCTTGATTTCAGCAAGAATAGATTGGTAGGTGAGCTTTCTTCTCACCCTCTTGCAAATTGTCTAAAGTTGAGGGTTGTGAGCCTTGCCTTTAATGAACTTCAGGGGAATATTCCTCTATGGATCAGAAATCTCAGCAGATTGCAGGTGTTGGATTTATCCAATAATAAATTTGGTGGAAGAATTCCGTCTGCTCTAGAGGGCCTGGAGGGATTTAAAAACCCTAGAGTTTCGCAAATGATTGGCAGTACACTCTATGAGGATGTACCGGCCATCAAAATAAAAGGACAATTTTATAGACTAGAATATGTTCTGGTAACAAACACTATACTGGACCTGTCAAACAATAATCTAAAAGGGGAAATACCACCAAACATTGGGAATCTATCTCAGTTGAGGTTGCTAAGTCTGTGTGGAAACCAACTGGAAGGTAAGATACCGGCATCTTTAGGGCAAATAGAACCTCTGGAGCAGTTGGACTTGTCTAAAAATAGACTGAGTGGGGAAATACCTTGGGAGTTGACTAGATTATCCAAGTTGAGCTATTGGAATGTATCTTTCAACCGCCTGTGTGGGCCAATACCTCAAGGAAAACAGCTGATGACTTTTGATGAGAGATCTTACCAGGGAAACTCGACGTGTTTGTGCGGGTTCCCTTTACAAGGTTGCAAGCAGAATAAAAGTTCAGCAGTGCCTTCACCTTCAGAAACAGTGGGTAAATCAGTGTGGAGTAAAGTGAATGAACACGTCTCAGTGATTGCTGTGGGGTTGGGATTTGGGATTGGACTTGGAGGAACAATATCATTAATAATATGGTGGAGCTGGCTTGTGCGTTACATCAGGAGCCCCAAAATAAGAGGTTTGTGTGTAGGTCCAAATTCCCAAAGTTGTAGTTACAGTTTGAAGTACTCCCCTCGCTTCTCCTTTCATTCATCCACTAGTTCATCTACTCGGCAAAAATAGTCGTCAAAAACTTTAGCAGTAAAGTTTTCTATTTCCAGTAACAATTAGTCTCTGTTTAAATTGTTTAAACTACAAGTACAAGAATGTTTACGTCAATAATGATTCTAGGTGGAGCAATTAGTAGCAATGTCAGTGTTAGCAGTGTTGGAGAGAATGAGACGTGTAGATGTGTGTACTAAGGATCTGCAAATTGGCTTTCCGCTAGTAGGTGGATGTTGAACCTAATAATGTGAGTGACAGGGATAATAAGGAATGTGATTCATAAGTGAGTATTTTGAATTAGGCCTATATATATTTTTCACTTTTATGTAATGGCGAAGATTATTGGGATATTTTAGCTTTGATTTTATGGTGAAGATAATTGTTATATGTTTGTGGGGAAAATAATATTTTTTTTATTTGATAATTAAATATTTTAAAATTAAATAGTGATAGATGCATTTAGTTTTAAATATATTAATCAAGAATTAATTTTGATAATCAAAGAATTAAAAAAAAAAATGATATTATAAAATTTAGTTATTAAAGTATTAAAATTAACGTTCACAATCTAATGAATATTTTGGGTCTGATATAGTCTCAAACAAAATTGAGTGTTGAATTGAAGTCAAATAATGAATTTAGCTTTAATTAGTAATTATGATTGGATAATTGTATTAAATATATTATAATAAAATAGTCACAGATGCATTTAGTTTTAAATATATTGATGAATAATTAATATTGATGTTGTATAAAATTTAGTCATCGAAGTATAAAAATTAATGTTTAGAATATTATAAATATTTTGAATTTTCATATAGTCTCAAAAATATCTAAAGGTTTAATCCAAGACCACAAGATCCAATACAATCATCATAGGAATCTTCTAATACATAGGACAGATCTAACAAAAAATTATAGAAATAATCCCTTCAACTTTTCCTTATTTATATCTAATTCTATCAATGTGTTGTTTTTAAACACCTTAGAGAAGTTTGTCAATCACTATGGTCAAGTTCTATGAAGCAAAACCACCATTGGATTGGCTTTAAGACTTTGAGAAAATGATAAAAATAACATGCACACATTTCTATATATGGTCTAGTATGATGCTAATGTAGACTAATATTTTTTGTCCCTTAGAAACAAAAATTGCTTTACTAATTTTTCCCTTGTCCCAACATCTCTTTATGCTTCTTAATTACAAAAATGAATATTTTGTGGGATTAATCTTGGGCATTCAAGATAGATACCAAGGTATTTGGGATTGACCTAGGATAAGGAAGTGTTGGGTTCAAGGTAGGGACCATGTGTGTGGATATGAGTGTGAATGTAGGATAATAAATTATGCATAAATGGTAAATATAAAAAAATGCATATAAATAGCGATGAGATAAAGTTGAGTATATGGGAGTAGGTGCAAATGAATGTGAAATAAATAGGGAATGGTATCAAGTTGTCAAAAAAACTTATCATAAGAGTTTTTCACTTATTGACATGTAATTATATTAATGCATTCCATTAAAAAAGGAAAAAAAAACAAATGGTGATTGCCATGGGTATGCAAATTTGATCATTATATTTTTGCCCCACTTTGAGGTGCATGAAAATATAATTTGACGATTCTTTTCAAAGTATATGATCATTCTCATTCGTGGATAAAAGTAAATATTTAGACATTTCAAAAGGATTTTTAGTCGATGTAAAGTAATGAACCATTCATTGATTCTTCTTGTGTTCCTCTTCTAGGCATAATAATTCCATAGGAACTTGCAGAATAGAGAAAATATATATATTGAGTAGCCTCATTACACAAGTGAAGCAAGCACAAGTAACAATTTTCTATAACTATTTATGAAAAGTGAGAAGCAAAGAATGGGGGAAGGGTTAAAACTTAACCCTTTAGAAAAGGAATACAATTTTTTTTTTGGTAAATTACATCGATGTGATGTCCTAAATTATAGAGAGATGTGCTTTGCACAAGTATAGTAATCTGATAAAAATTCTACTTGATTGTAGTTGTGTAGTGTGATGAAGATCCCTCTAGATAAAATATGTTGGGAATTAATGTGTCTTAAACTTTCTAAGTTCCTAGAACTATTTATTTATTATTCTGAATTTCCCATAGTTAATTGGACAGTATTATATTTTATTTACTACCTTCCATCCACCATTCTCTCAATAATAGATCTGAATTATACTTGATTGAATTTGATGGGTATCATTCCAAGTGTCGTAGATATGTAGAGATTTTGAATATGGACATAAATAAATTAGCTAGACAAATTTAACTAACTTTACATGAATAGAAATATTTGAAAGAATTTTGAATAAATAATTGACTTCAACACTCACATCAGTCATCACTACCTGGTGTTGAAATGGTCTCAACAAAATAGGAGATGGAGGAGCAAAAATGGATGGAATCAAAGTACGTCAATTAGGATTGATATGTGATCCTACTTTTGTTGGGGCATGCCATGCCCAACTCCTTGAAATGACCTCATCTAAAAATAATTGGATTTTAAACCCATCTCAAGCTCTGCCCATAATTTTCTCAAAAAATAAAGGGGCGCCTCACAATTAGCCTATGGTGGATGATCAAAGACCATCCACCATCGCTCGCATAAATGTGCAACTATTTGAGGGTGCTTACACCATCTAATTAAAATTCATTTTTGATTTGGAGGAATATGTTGATTGTTATGAGGGTCAATGAAATATGGGGAAATGGTTTTTTTGGCTAATGTGAAGATCTAGGATATCTCTATATGACATGCATCTGAATAAAATTGTCTCCTCTACTCTCTTTATTGGAGGAAACTATCTAAATATGCATCAATAGATTGAATAGAGTCGACAAGAGTTTGCATAAAAGATGCAGAATGTGCTAGGTGGGTGCATATAGGCTCATTTTTTTATCAAATTAATCTTTTTCTTAAATATTGTTTATGTTTAAATTGATGTTTTCTTCCAATTCATCCTCATCAAATACAAGGGGTGGGGGTTAGGAGGTGGGAGGTGGGAGGTTAGGAGGTGGGAGGTTAGGAGGTGGGGGTTCTGAGGTGGGGGAATATGAGTTGGAGAGTATGGACATGAGGGGTGTTGAGGTTGAGGCTTATGCAAAAGATCATCTATCAAAAACTCAACAGTTGATGGTAATTTCTTCATCAAGGGCCACTCCATGTCAAACAATTAGAATAAAAATATCAACAAACTAATTACATAACATAAAGCATTGAATGTACTAATTTTTTAAATTTAAAATATTAAGATAAATTTTGATACTTATTTCAAAGATATCATTAAATAATGTACAATTTGAACTAAAAATCACATCAAACACACATTCAAAATACATCATTTAGACACATTCAAATTTAACATGAATTTACTAAATGAATTTGGACTTATTTATAAATTTGTTGTACATTGAAATTAAACATATAAAATTAGATCACATAAGTGAACATGACTATAATTACTTTGTGATTTAGATATTAACATCTCAAGTATATCAAAGAAAAAGAAATAATTTTCCTAATGAGTTAAGAAAATGATAGCATATGCCTAAAATATCTAGTCTATAATTTTAATTCACAAATAAGATTGTTGAACAGTAGAAATTTGATTCATTTTATTAGTGAATTAGTATTTTATCTAAATTTGAAATTAAAAAATGACGATATTATTTTGATGTAACTAGATTATCAAGTTATTAGGGATGCATTTATGTCATATAAGATAAAAATTTAAGGAATATAGTAATGTATGAGACATATAAAACACCATCTCATACTCATCTCAAAGTAGACAAAATATTGCAAAATTTGTTCAAGAATACTTTTTTGGCCCAAAAATAGGGAAAATGTAACTTACTTCATGGCTAGATATTTAGAGTTTAAAAAGGTGAAGGTATAAATTGCACACCTTAGTGGTATATTGTAATCACATGAAATTTTGAGCAATTAGTGGTTGATAATTAATATGAATTTCATTTCAAGTTTGCCCAAAAATTGATATTAATTTATTCAAACATCATATATTAATCAAGAATTTCATCCTAATAAATATTTTATTTAGGAGGTATATATATACATGACATGATCATCATTAGGTACATACTTATTAACCATATTTCCAAAAAGTGATCATGATGTTGAAGTTAATAGAGAAAAGGGAATTTTTCACTTATATGATGATGTCTAGAGATAAGATGGATGTGCCTCAAAATAGTAGGTTGAAAAAGTACTCAATTAATATATTTTCTAGATATTTTAAACATATCTTGGAGTTACTGTGTATATTTTTTTGTCACAATTATTACACTGATTTTATTGGAGATAGGTTCTTATAGTTACACATTACTTTAGAGAAATAAGTTCTTCCAAACTATATTGGAATCTTATTATTGTAACTCTTAATAAATAATTTATAAAGGATAAAAATGGAGAATAATTTGTAGCATATTGATGAGATGTGAGTAGCATATTCTTCTTGGATTTTTTCACTCATTTGAAGGGTTTTCACTTGTAACATTTGGTATTTGGTATTCTTGTTATGGTGTATACCTTATATTTCTTCTAATTCTTATATAATTCTTAACATTTATATATACTAGTACTTTCTAAACATTTAAAGTAGAGGATTCAAATTCTTATGAGAGACTTGTCAAGAGCTAGCATAGACAATCCATGTTTAATATACACTTGGGTTATAAAATCAATGATTAAATTAATTGTTATATCGTTGCTACTTATTTTTAGAATCTATACAAGGTTTTGGGAGTATTATTCCAACCAAGAGGTTGAAAGTGGTAGTGGTGATTTAATTCTATAAGTATGTAATAAGTATATGAGTAGATAAACAACACTTCTTAATGAAACATGTATTAGAGAATTCAAATGATAGATTTAATCTAATTGAAGCATAATCAAATCTCTAAAAGCCTTCCATTGCTCTCTATCTCCAAGGATTTAATGAATCAAAGTGGCTCTAAAATTTTATCCACTGATATGAAAGGTATAATATTGATGCTAATATGAAAGCTATATGATAATTAAGATGCAACTATAATGGAAACCATGATTGTAATCTAATATGAAACTATATGATTCTAAAATTCTATTGCTCAAATGCTTGAATGTTGAATTACTCTAGATGTAATTTTACAAAGTTTATTTTCTCAACAGTGAGATCCATTTCCTGTAGCAAGAGGTTTCTTTTATAGATTTTCAAAAGCAGTTTGTGATGTGGCAGCAAACAATAGTTGGGATTCAATCTGCATAAATCAATTGTGGAGAATGAAGAAGTTGGAGAAGAAGGAGAATGTTTCTCTTAGCAAAACATTCTACCAAGTGACTAGGAAGAACTTGTGGAAGAATGAAGCCAAGTGTTCAAAGTTTGTTCCAAAATTGGTTGGAAAGATAGAGCACAATTGAATTCAATTTGAAACTTTCAACTTCGTTGAGAGAAAAGTTGTAGACATGTGCTCAATTAGAAATTTAAATTATTCAATTTTAGATGAAAGATTATTAAATAAAACAAACAAATAAATTTTTTTATTTAATAAAGGAGATATGATAATTAATTAAAACTATGTGATTTAGTTTATTTAATTAAGATAGAATAATTAGAAGAATGTGATTAAAATAGAAAAAATAGAATAATGAACTATATAAATAAATATTTCTATTTATGTATAAGTAGATGAATTTGAAGGTTAATTAATCAAATAATTATATTTAATTAATTAGATTTATCCAAACCATTTTTAGGTGTATACATTTTGCCCCTCTTTGAAGTGATGTGTTTACACATTGCTTCAAAGAACAATTTTGTTGTTAGCACTGATAAATATTTTTTGATATGCCCCATAGAGTAAGTTTGAAGTGATGATGAATATATGCCCCCTTAAGAGATAAATCGATGAATTTTTTTTTTTTTAGAAATTTTTCAATTTTGCAATTTTTTATATTTTTTGATAATTTGATGATGATTTGATATTGACTCAATTTATCTCTTGACGAATGATGTTAAAACAGCCCCATTGATGAATTAATGAATTAAGGCCCCTTTGAAAAATAAAATAAATAAACTCCATAAAAATCCCACTTAATTAACTTTTAAAAGCTCAAAAAGGTGATTTAGAAGTTCATTTGTGCATTTGTGCATTTGAAATTTGAGAGTGACTAAGCAACTTAGAGCAATTAGAGCAAGATGGTGATTCCCTACTACACACACCGATTTGAGTGTGTGCGATGTCACAACTTCCCAGGAATGTATGGTCCTCCAATATGTACCCCAATAAACTTCCTCATGATTTGTGCATTTTGATTTTCTTGTTTTTTTCTCATTTGAATTCAATTTTTAATTTTCTAGCGCATTGAAAACCTGATGTAGTGCATTCAATAACTATTTTAGCGTATTGACCGTTTTAGTGCATAGATTTGATTTTTTAGCACATAGTCTCCTTTAGTGCATAGGATAGATGATGTATCATATCAATATAGGATTGTACCGCATAGACAGAAATAGTGCATTCACCATCTAGATTATCATATTCATAGATTTTTGTGGCGCATAGGATGTTATAGCACATTGGTTGCCTAAAATAGCGCATCAATGTCCTTAAATAGCACATACACTGATTTAGCGAAATGATAGCCTTTTTTGGTGCATTGATTGATTTAAATGGCACATTGATTTCTTTTGGCACGGGTATGTGAAGGATCATGATGGGCCAAAAAGTGGCAATATTATGGGTATTTGTAGGGTATGTGGCTGAAGACCTTTTTTTTACCCAAAATTGATGAAGTGAAAAGGGTGTTTAGAGGAGATGCTCAGATTTCCACCAATATAAATTATGCTTTAATTTGAATTTAATAAATAATTATTATTCATTTTCTATTAGAATTACAACTAAAGTCCTAATCAATAGGCTGATTGAAAAACATCTATAACTTTCAAACGATATCACATTTTTTAAATCCGAAACATGTGTCACATTCTATGCTTCACATACTATAGGATTAAAAAATAAAAAATAAATTTCATGAGATTTTGACCAAGTTAAGGTGGTTAGACATACGAGTTTTTATATTTTTTAAAAGTTGTAATAAAAAATTCATAATTAATTATTTACTTGGAAATAAATTACAAATAACTATGCATCACATCCAGACATGAGTCCTCTACTTATATATAAAATATTATAAAAAATAATTATCATTTTATTATGGTTAGGGTGGTCACATGGACACCTACTTCTTATTTTTTCCTTGAAATTTAAGTACTACTGCATTGAAATTTTAAATTTTCACCAAATAGATTTTATTTATTTTTAAATAAACCTAGTAGTTTAGAAACTGCATTCAATTTTCTACAAATTCTATTCTTACCTATTTTTGAAATAATATAGATAACTTATTCAAATTTTTACGTCAAATTGCCTAGCACTAATTTTTCTAAATTTTTTACCACTTAAGGGCTTGTTTTTTCCATGATGATCATGCACATAGCCACACATTGAAACACTATTGTAGCACATCCAAGTCAGAATGATTAAATTTTTAGTAATCTTCTTGATTTTCATGTTTTTTGATCATGCCAACCTTTGATTTGATTTTGATTGATGATCCCAATAGATTTAGATGATTATTGATCTCATGGTAGGTGAGATTCAATTATTGATTGATGATAATTGGCCTCATGATAGGTGAGGAACAATTATAGTTTGATTGATTGATTGACCTCATGATAGGCGAGGTGCAATAATATTTTGATAGATTAACCTCATGATAGGTGAGGTTGAAAGATAGATTGATGCTCATGAGATTTGATCAAAGTCTCACTAGAGATGATTAGATTGATAGGCTAATTGATTTTGATTGATTAACAAGATTACGGATTTGCAACATTTTGTGATGATAGGAGCCTTTGGAAAATCTTTAGATTCATGAGCATTTTCTGAGGATATTTGATTTGATACCCTAGCTGATGCAGCCTGAGATGGATGTTATTACACAATTTGGATTATCCTCTCTACTATATATGCCCCATATTAGGATCAATAGGGGACTATTGACAACCTTAGTAGAGAGATGGCATAGTGAGCATAATACCTTCCGCCTTCCTATCGGTGAGATGACAATGAATTTGGAGATTGTATGTCACATTTTGAGGATACCGGTTGTAGGAGAGCTTGTATTGTATGATTCTACTAAGCAGGGCAGGACTTATGCTTTATGCAGAGTGTTCCAGGATGATATGATATGTGGTTATGAGATTCCTTGGAGAGAGATGGTTGATGTGTACACTACATTACCATTTGTGCTTGCTAGATTTATTGGTGGTTTCTTTTGTCCCGACTGTAGGTTGAAGGGACTGTTAGTTGGATGGGGTCACATCCTAGAGTAGATGATCTTACAAGGTACCAAATATGCTTGGGTCATGTGCATATTATCCCATCTATATCATGACTTACATCAAAAGGTGTACCTTAGAGGATGAAGTTTGTCAAATGGAGTGACATTATTATAGATATGGGCATGGGAGCATATTTCCATCACACATATCATTATAGATAGATAGCGGCCCGTTGGGAGATCTTATGTGCATGGTCACCCAAGTCCAGTTGTCTACCATATGCTAGACAAGCTGGAGTATTGGAGGCATGTACTTGATGATCTAGAGGAAATTGTATGGCGCCCCTACATTGGCTATGAGCAGTGGGTAGAGGATGATACCAAGATGCCTTATTTGTGCCAGTCTATGTACCTAATCAGGAGGACCCAGTTTATTACAAAGAAATTCTTGCTAAGGAGGGTGATGCGACAGTATGGTCAGTTGCAAGGCATGCCTCAAGGATTAGCCCATTATGCCTAATAATAGATGGATGTGATAGAGTGGGGGCCCACCCTTTCATATGATGTAGTTGTTGAGGAGTACATGGTATACAACTGATTATTTAGGAATATCATCCAGAGCTCATGGAGGATTTTATATCTAAGGAATATGCATAGTATCTTTTCTTACATCTATTTCCTTAGATCTCCAACCCATATGAATCAATACCTATATTAGATGAGGAGGAGAGGGTAGTCATACATGGTCATAGGCAGAGGAGAGATAGAGGAGCTGACTAGGAGGTAGAGGAAATGATGGAGGTAGAGAGCAGTGATGATGATGGTGATAATAGTGATAGAGATGATGGAGATGGGGGTGGTGGTGGTGGAGGAGATAAGGGTGGTGGTAGGGGTGGTGGTTGAAATCCTGGATTAGACCTCCTAGTTCCTTGCAAGAGGTGATCATTGGTAGTTGTAGCACAATAGTGTGTACATATTGGGTTGCCCTCACAGCAGTAACAACAACAAGTTGCAGCATTACATGTGCAAGTTCAAACACTAAGGGTTAGCTTACATAGGTGTAGGGTTTGCTAGCCCAGACATAGGGGCAGATACAAACACAAGTACAAGCACATGCATAGGCATAGGCACAAATGCAAGCATAGATTTCCACACTCATGGTAGAGAGGGACAACCTCATATTGTAGGCTAATCATGCACAGGGCATTGTTGAGAGATTACAAAGATCTATTGAGGGTACGATACTATGATAGAGAGGCAAAGTGGTATAAACTAAAGTATCATGAGGTTTTTCCAACAGAGCATCGAGAGAGTTATGCATAGTTTGACAGTTGTACTGACACCAAGACTAGCAGTAGGGGTGTGACACAACCACTTCCATGAGATCTGAGAGATCCTAGTGCAGGTCTATCTAGTGGAGGAGGCATTGGTGTAGTGATGTCGGTACCGTCTGGGGGGAGCACAACATAGCTTCCATATATGATTCCTGATGTGCCTTGATGTATACGCTAATTTATCTAAGATATTGATGATGTACCCTCTGATTTTGACTCACTACCATTTTGATATTGTATCTTTTGACAATTATTTAGACATTTGTATACTTGACATTATGATTTTTAAGATTTATATGATATGCGGCAGATTCCTGATCTATATGTGTTATATATGATTCAATGATGGATTCCTATGATATATGTATTTAATTTCCATTCCATTTTCTATGTGATGTTTATATGATGATGTGATGGATATGCACTAATGAAAATATGATGTATGGATGCAATGATGATTTGATGTTGTGGATGATGTATATATGATTATGCTATGAGAGGAATGTTAGATGATATATGGATGATGATTTTGTATGCATTATGAATAATGTTAATATGAAATGAAATGGATTCATGATAATGCAAATGATATGCGATGCAATTTTTTTTTTTTTTTTTTTTCTGATGCAACAATATGATGTAATGCATAGATGAATGAATGATATGCTAATGTAAATATGATCAAAGGTATGGATAGGATAATGATATGATAATGCAAACATATGTGTTATGAAAATGCAGCTACATGAGAATGACGATCTTTTTGTTAATGTCAAGTATACTCGATCCATTAAATGATAGAGATAACATTGTTTTTGAAAGCTTTGAAAACTTTGAAACAATTTATTCTACAGATGTAAAACTAACATGAATGCAAACCAATTTAACCATGAAAAACTACATATGCAAAACTTTTCACCTTAAAAATCCATGTATCATGATTTTTTTCATCATTGAGCCTTTAAAATGTTGAAAGTGAGTACAAGCATCAACGGTATGAGTTAGACCATGATGACCTAAGTACTTTTTTCATGATTTTTTATATTGAAAGCCAACACAAGCATCTAGGTATAATTAAACTGAGATGACCTAAGCATTTCTTGCATAAAATAGACAAGAATCAATCATTTTCCTATGTAAATTTGGAATGTCATCAGTGATACTTATAGAGAACATCTCACGAAAATTCACATAGTAATAATGATTAACTCATAGACAACAAACAAAGAAAAATCATCCTCCTTTGCTTTTCTAGTTCAATACATCATCGAGTCACTCCAAAGATATGATAACAAAAATCAAAAGTACAACATTTGAACATTCAAGCTAAAGCGATAAAATCATGATTCAAAAGAATATCATCATTTAGATTTAACGTGATTGATTAATTTAAGCAATTTGATTTGGATAGTTTTATCTTCTATTGATTTTCAATTCATTCAATATTGAGTTTCCCTGAAATGAAGGATTTTGGCATCCAAATCCTTTCTAGCTCTTCTAGGGTTTTTCTCACAAAAGGAGAGAGGTAGGCCAAAATGCACAATATTTTAGTCAAGATTATTGTAAGAATGGAAGGGAAGTTGATGTAAAGTGTGTGCGGGTGTGTTTGAATTCTTACAAATGTAGATAAATGAATGTAAACTAATCTAATGCAAGATGTTGGAAAACACAATGTTGATTGCAAATGTGAACTAGAAACTTAAACAAATGATAGCATAAATTGATGAAACTGAAAAAAGTACACTTGGAGGTAGATTACTATTGCTAGAGGGTTCTAGAATCTTATAGAAATAACTATTAATGGCCATTAGGACTGATTCACTACAGATGGAGAATCAGTCTTGCTTCTAATGAAAAGTTCTAGAAATAGGTTTTTTACTGTCTGGAGCTAAATTCTAACAAATTCACTTTTCAGGCCTATAGGTGGAACTAATTCACCATGCATGGTGAATCAGTACACCTGTAGGAATCTACAAATTTTGGATTTGATTTTGTGGGGTTATATCTACACTTCTGCTTCATATAGGTGTTCACTTCAGAAATTGTCAAATTCAAATTTGAAAGTGACTTTTTGTTGATATTTTGATTTGAATGATGAAAATATGACTTGAATGACTTTACAACTTGATCTTCAATGATTCCTAAGCCTCCAAGATGTCTAAATATACACACACAAGAAGAGAAGAAGAAATGTTGAATGTTAGGATACGAGGGTTTGCCTTAGTCAAACTACTTTTAGGTAATTAAACCAAAATGATGAAAGAATGGAATGAAACATGAAATAATGGAGTTGATTACCTTTCAATGATGATAGATGGTGAATGTCTATAGCAAAACATGAAGAATTTTCCCTTTAATGTCTTAGAAAGCTAACTTGATGACTTGTAATGAAGAAACCCTAACTTGCTTGACTTGAATGAGAAGATAGATGATGAATTAATTATGAGCAATGTAAAAATGAGTTATGAGATGTCAAATGAGGAGAAAAAAACTTATTTATACAATTTTCTGCCCTAATTCCCTGATAATACCTCATCACAGGCCAACACAAGGTATTTTAAATAAAAACCCAAAAGGAATTTTGATTTATTTTAAATTTGGAGCCAAGAGGGATTCATTCTTCACCCATAGAAAATGGGTCCCACCCTATGCTTGTGAAAGGGTGTTGGGAATTATCTTGCATTTAATGAGGTTTGTCGGGTTCATATTAGAAAATACACTTAATTAAGCCTTATAAGCGAATAAAGGGGTCAAATAAAGCATAAGAATGCTGTAATTAGTGGAATCAAACCTAGAAAAGTGTGAAACCTTGTTACAAGTCATTACAACACTTCAAAATAGGACTTGATGAAGAATAAAAAGGTGATATTTAGATGAATTATGATGAGAAGAGTCTAGAGAATTGTAGAAATGTTTTACAACACCTTCACAAGACATTAATAAATACATTTTAAAGGGTCCAAGACCTAGTGTGGATGCATAAAATTCCTCACAACACTAAATCAAGGCCTCATTAAGTCCAATTTATCATGAATTATTTCCATGTCAAACAAGAGATACTTTTTTCTACAAAACATTTAGCCCCCACTTTAGTGAGAGGAAGAACTTGCTTCAAAATCACACTAAAGGAGACATTCAAGAGAGATCCAAGTGTACAAATGTAGAGATCAAGAAGGAAATGAAGCCCCCAGGATCAAATCACACAATGAAAAGAAGGAAAATGAGGTGATAAAGATGTGCTCACTCTCAAGCCACAAAACATAAGGTCATTTCTAGGGTGAGTAATCCCAAAAGAAATAAAAAGGTGGATCAAGCTTTGACCATTTGTCCAACTAGTTGTGGATCAGATCTAGGTTGTTTGTCCAAAAAATGTTTTTGAATGATATGTAAAAGTTTTGCTAAAGGGGATTTTGTTTTGTTCATGTAAGGTCTTATTCTTAGGAAGTATTATGCCTAATGTCTCCAAGAGAGAACATGTTGGAAGGTTTAGATCATTATCCATGGGATGCCTCATTCGCATCAGGCCAGTTATGTTGATCATAATTCCTAGTGTCAGATCATTATCCATGGGATGTTTTGTTTGTATTGGGCCACTTCAGTTGATCACATGTACTCTTGGAAGACATAAAACCCAATAACACCACCAAGGAGAGGACACATCACAAGAAAAATTAAATCATGCCATGAAATTTAAAAAGATATTGTCTATGTATGTCACCACTTTAAAGTGATTGCTAACACCATTATTGTGAGCAATTTCTTTAAAGTAGAAGAGAGGATATGAGAGCTTATTGAAAATCCCTATGCCAAGTCATATGTTTTCGATAAGCTGCATCATGAAGAAAGGTATTATTTCACATGCATGTCTATCTTAAGACATGTCCACATCCAATGTTTGCTCTTATTGGTTCATGAAAAGTTAATGATTAGTCAAAAGAGACAATGACAAGTGACATACACAGATACGGCTTTATATCACTTTTACCCCACTTAGTGCAGAACAAGGGTGAGCTTGGAATGGATGATGATATGATGCCCCTTAAAATGGATGCAAAACATGTAATAGTGAGTATGCTATGATCCTTCAACTATTACAAGGAAAGGAGCAGCAACTAATGTTATTTATATATTGATTTAGGATGTATCAAGGTTAAATGATTCTTGGTAGAAGGGTTGGTGATAGTATGGATGTTGAGTGAAGGTTTGCTGGATGGGTGGATTGGTATGAAAGGACAATCATGAAGAGTATGATTTGGAAGAATGAGGTTGGGTGTATTGTAAGTTTGTTTAGGGGGATGATGAAGGGTTGGATTTGTTTGAATATGAAGAGTGAGGATAGGAGGAGGATCTATTTGAGTGTCTGCTTTCTCTAAGGTATAATTCCTATGTGCCATAATACTGACCCTAGGAAGAGAGAAAATATGTTCATACATGTCATAATAGCTTCATCGTTCATAGGAGAGGCATCAATAGAAGGATAAATAGGAGTTTCATGGTTACTAATCATTGGACCGTTTTGTTCAAATAGATCCTCCATCATGATATCTTCTAACATGAAACTATCTTCTTCATGTATAGAGAAGATATTAGGAGAAGAAAGGGGTTGATTAGCAGGATTATCAATATTTACATTCACATGTTCTATGATGTCTTCAGGAGAGGGAGAGGTTATAGAAGAGGAGCTTTCAACATTGACATGATTCTCAATTAGTGTATATTCTAGCACCAAAATACCTTCGTCACATGTAGGAGAGATATTGGGAGAAGAAGAACTATGATTATCATGAGTATTGATGCTTTCTTCTTCTTGTGTCAAATATTTAGTGGATGATTTAGGAGAGATGAAGTCTTTAAGGGCTTCATCTAACATGTTCAATTCATCACTACTAAAAGGTTTGGGGGATAATTTGTCATTAATTTGTTTGGGTTTCTCATGACAAGCATTAGAGGATGAAGTGAGTGAGAGGATTCCTTTAAGGGCTTCATCTAACTTATCGACATCATCACTAATAAGTGGCTTGGATGAGATGCTATTTGTAAATTGGACCATTTTTTTAAAAGGTTGTGTTGATTTGTTTGTTGTTGGTTGTTTATATTTTCCAAAGTCTCCTCAATGTAAGCTAATCTAAAAGGACTACGAAATAGTACTGAAAATGGAACTTGCAAAATTCTAAGTGCCATGAATGAAAATTATGCTTATTTCTAATAAAATGCAATAAAATCATAGGATGAAATGCAATTTTTTAGATTTCAAACAAAGTAATTTACAGATTACACTATGTACTAATTTGAAAATGAAATGCTGCTAATGCCAAACTGAATTTAACAATGCATGAAATGAGCTAATTTAGGCTAAATATCATGAAATGAATGCTACAAAAACTCAGCTAATGGTTGCAGTTAGGTAATGGCAGGAAACAAAAGCTAGAAAATTGGGCTTTCAACTCTATAAAAGGCAGTTTTAGGGATCAAAAGGGACTGATTCACCCAAGGGGACAAATGAGTCCCAGTATGGAATTTTTTTAGAACTTTCAAAAATTTTGGAGTGATTTTAATGTAGTCAAAATGCTATGATGTAGACCTAAGTTAAAAATGCAGAATTTCAAAAAATTTAAATGAATTTAGATGCCAAAAATGCAACCTAAATGTATTTTTTATGAATGCAAAATTTGAAGCCTATCATGCAAATTAATTAATGCAAAGTTAATGCAATGATAGATCTATGATGAAGTGCTCCAAATTAGAAAATGAGGTGTTTATCAATGCAGGTTCACCAAAATGAAACAAAGTATTTTGGCACTCAAATGCTTTATTGCACTTCTAGGGTTTTTCATCCAAAAGGAGAGAGGTAGGCCAAAATGCACAATTTTTCAATCAAGATTATTGTAAGAATGGATGGGAATTTGATGTAAAGTGTGTGTGGGTGTGTTTGAATGATTACAAATGTAGATAAATGAATGTAAACTAATCTAATTCAAGATGTTGGAAAGCACAGTGTTGATTGCAAATGTGAACTAGAAACTTAAACAAATGATAATAGAAATTGATGGAACTGAATGGAGTGATCTTGGAGGTAGATTATTATTTCTAGAGGGTTATGGAATCTTCCAAAAATCATTGTTAATGGCCATTGGGACTGATTCACCATAGATGGTGAATCAGTCATGCTTCTAATGAAAAGTTTTGTAAACAGGTTTCTAACTATTAGGAACTAAATTCTAAAAAATTCAATTTTCAAGCCTACAGGTGGGACTAATTTTCCATGCATGGAAAATCAGTCCACCTATAGTAATCTAAAAATTTTGGAATTGATTTTGTGGGGCTAGATTTGCACTTCTGCTTCATATAGGTGTCTACTTTAGAAAATGTTAGATTTGGACCTAAAAGTGACTTTTTGTAGATATTTTGACTTGAATGATGAATAGATGACCTGAATGACTTTGCAAATTGATCTTCAATGATTCCTAAACCTCCAAGATTTCTAAATTTTCATACACACAAGAAGAGAAGAAGAAATGTTGAATGTTAGGGAATGGGGATTTTCCTTAGTCAAACCCATTTTAGGTAATTAAACCAAAATGATGAAAGAATGGAATGAAACATGTAACAATGGAGTTTATTACCTTTCCATGATGATTGATCTTGAATGTATGTAACAAAACATGAAGAATCTGCCCTTGAATGTCTTAGAAAGCTAACTTGATGACTTGTAATGAATTACCCTAACTTGTTGACTTGAATGGGAAGATACATGATGAATTGATGATGAGAGATGTAAAAATAAGTTATGAGATGTAAAATGAGGAGAAAAAAACTTATTTATACACTTTTATGCCCTAATTTCCTGATAATACCTCATCATAGGCTAACATAAGGTATTTTTAAATAAAAACCCAAAAGGAAATTTGATTTATTTTCAATTTGGAGCCAAGAAGGAATCATTCGCCACCCATGGTGAGTGGGTCTTGTTGATGGTGTTTTCTGCACAACAACTCAGACAAAATACAATATCCTATCTCTCTTGAAAGGTAATTCTCAACAATAAATTACTGAAAATCACCCCAAGGTCTCTCGGGTGTCAGGTCATGACAATGCATAAACAACTCAGATAATATGTGAAAATGCTAGTAATCACAATCAGATCTTACTACAAGCAAACTGTATCTTTCCAATTTATCAGGTCTTGCAATATGATGATCTTAAATCCTAAGTCTAACCAAATGACAAAGAAACAACAAAAGATAAGGGTGCAAAGATATAATGAGATCTAAACTATTTCTAGGATGAACAATGCAAATGATAGATATCTGGAATGGACCAATCTCAGATAACCAATTCCTGCTCAATCCACAATGCAATATCACAAGAATGGTGCAATCTTCTAAGGTATATAGATTTTCAAATCATAGATATTCATCCACAATCAAACTAAGCACAAATAAATGTATGGTCCAAGTTGACTTCACCAGCCTACTACAATTAGATAGTTACTGGGAGTATAGACCAGAGATTGCTACAAACATTCCAAGTATGAAATCATGAACATTATTCACCAAACTAATCTAATTCTAAATTTAACACTAAATCTTAGATCTTTAAGAAATTTCAAAGATGGAACAACAAGAACCATGCAAGATAAACTAACACAAAAGAATTCACCAGGAAAACCACAATGCCTTCAATTGTATTAGATCACCCAAAATGCAGCAACAATTCCACTGTTCTGTTACAATATTTGCTTCAAGAACTACCTATTATCTCTACTATAAAATGCCCTAGCTCCTTTTAGCTCATCTCTATTATCTTGCTAACCAACTATCTATATCTTTACAATGAGGCAGGAATGCCTTTTATAGAGAATCCTTAAAACATATCGGCCCAGCCAAACATTTACAAAATAAAATAGCCAAAACAAGTCGGCCTCAAGAATTTCAAAATAAGGCACACATTAAATGCCGATACATCATCAAGGTCGGCCCAAACAAATTCCTCAATGTAGCCCAAATCAACACATGTCGTATAATAATAGGGAAGCACAAATCTCAAAATGGGCATTAACTACTACCTCCCTTATCCTTATTCTGATCCGATGATCAATGAACCCTTAAAAATACTCTATCCAGCTCGATGACATGTGGCAAAGGTAGGATCCTAAGTCAACATTCAATGGATCCAATTTCTTCTTTTGACTGCTTAACAATTTTATCCCAATCACCTTTGTGCACCTGGTACTTGTCCATCACAGCCAAATAGGTTTACGCATCATCTAGTTGGTGCCCTATTATAACATTTTCAAAATCAAGAGCATAAACATCATGCCACCATTCTCTCAATTGTTCTAGGCTCAGGTACTTAGGAGCAATCTTCCTCCTGCCAGTCATTATCTCAAAGAATGCAATACATCCATCATAAACTCTAGTCAGATCACCATCCATCTGCTTCTTTCATTTATGGATCTTCCTGATGGCCTTCTGCCGAATTTGCAAAGCCTCAAACCATTCCCAAGGCTCATTAAGTTTGGATGAAGGAAGGATTCCATCTACAGCCAACTGATCCTTACCATAATCCATAATCACTTTAGATTTCTGCAATAGAAGGTCAATATCCTCCTTGTCCTGAGATAAAACATGTTCTAATAGGTCCTTGGCTCTTACTACATCCTTTCTGATTGAAAGGACTTCCTTTATTGCATCATCTCCTTTCACTTGGACATCCTTCAACCAATCCATTGCAGTCTGGGTAGAAACCTTCATCCTTTCAATTTCAGAAATAGTTTCCTTAGGCAAGAAACCAGCAGCAGAAGAAGAAGATGGGTGAAGAGATTGCAAAGGCTTCATTAAGTCTTCTAGACACTTCTTAAGCCTCTCATTCTCCCTTTTAAGCTCATGCTTGGACTGTGTTTCCTTCTTTAGTCTCCCAATTATTACTGCACTGGACCCTTCGTACTCTTCAATGTCCTGCTCCATAGAAGTAGGTCCAAGATTGATGGTTTGTACATTGTAATCTTTTCTAGTGACCTCATCTTTACTTTTATTCGCAGCAAGGGTAGCAATGTGAATAACCCTATTGCTTGCTTCATCTCTTTCTATCCTCGAAACTACCTTGGCCATCTTCTTCTTCTTACCTTTACCAATCTTGGCCAACATCTCATCCCAATCAAGGGGGGTGTCCTCAACAATAACCTATTTCTTTCTTGTAATCTCCTTTTCCAACCAATCTGGGACAACAGGATCCACCCAGATTTCATCTATCTTGACCTCTTCATGTTGTTCTAATGATTCATCCTTTTCCTTCTCAAGAGACTGATCACCTTGATTACCTAATTCAGGCTCTTCTTCTTGCAAAGGTGATGGGGTTCTAACAGGGACATCCTCCTTCTCAGGGGATCTATTGTCTTTGCTGCTCATCGAAGAATCCTCATATTGCACTAATGGAGAAAGGTACATTTCTACATCCTCGATCTCAAGCTCAGCTACTGTGCCAAAGATTTCTCCTTCTTTGAATGGCTCTGCCTCTCCACTAGTCTCATGTTCTTCAGGGGTTTCCTGCTCAAGTATACTTGGTGAAGGGGAAGTAGCCTTTGGTTGCTTCACAATGGACGCCATTAGAAGAGTATCTGCTTTTTGTATGGTCTCCTTGGGAGATGGTGTCCTTGACTTCCTTGAATAAACCTTAGTTTTTTCTCCTGAACTCTCCACATCAAAAACTGAAGTCTCATCCTTGGAAGTCTCTTGATCTTTCTTCTTTGAAGCTCTAGTTGTCCTTGCCCTTTTTAGCTATGGAGGAATATCTTCTTTTTCTGCCTTCTTAAGTTCCTCCTCTACAAACTTAACAATTCTCAAGGTTCGGCTTCTTTTCTTTCCCTTTGGCTTCCTTTTCTGCTCTGGATCACTTTCCTTTGGGCCTCTAATTTTAATCTTGAAGGGTGAGCTCACTTTGGTTTTCCCTTTGGAATCATCCTCACCAGATTCCTCTGAGGTGGAAAGAGGATTCAGATTTCCCATTAAATTGAAGGTACAAGGTACCTTCTCACTTTCCAGCTCCCAAAATTTGTGTTTCAACCATGACTTGGTAAACTTCATGATAGGGGCCATCAAGTCTTCCAACTCAGTTACCTCGTTTTCAGCCCAATTTATCTCTCCAATCGATCTATCCTTGACCGACTCATATGCATGATCTTGCACCAGATTCCCATCATCCTATAACTGGTCAGGGATCAACTTGACATTGTATAGTCTGATCACATAAACTGGAAGCCTAGAGTATCTTTTCTTCCCCACCTCAAAGTCATCTTTGATGTTTGCCCAGTAATCCTCTAGGTCATCCTTGTGGTGGTATTCTTTGGTGGCCTTCTTCTATGCTTCTCCAGTGATATCAAAATTTTTCCTCTTAGAGTGAAAAGAGAAATTATATGTACTCAATTCATCCCCTGATGCATGCGCTGATTGAATTGAAGGACAATCCTCACTTATGCCAATTTTTAGAGGGAAATCTCCACCAAACCCTGTTTTATGCTTTGCCTTTTTAACAATTGCATCAAACTCACATATCTGCCTTGTAACCTCCAACAGCACAATGTGGTCAGTAGGATACCTGGGCAACCTATATGGAGCAGTTTGACATCCATCAATCCTGATGTAGGAGAAGGTGGGAAACTGTATGAACCAAGCTCCACATTTCTTGATTAGCTCCTTGGCTCCATCAGATATTCTTACATGCTCTGCATTTTGGAGCAACCTAGTAATATACATTGTGAATGCATCATTTGCTCTTCTAAAATCCCGATGTCCTAGGTGCAATTCTAGGTATATGTCATAGACTATATCCTTTCCAAATGTCCCCTTTGGATTCAAACCCTTGTATGGGTAGAATCTAGCCAACACATATATCACATAGGAGGACATGGTAAACTTCTTTGTTTCCAACACATCTCTTAACTGCTTATCAATCATTGCACTGATGAGTCATGCCCAATGGTAATTAGTACCCTACTCAATCTTGTTGATCACATGTACCATCCAGTTCTCCAATACTCTAGCACTCCTTAAACCTACCACTCTGCTCAATAGTGTGATTGCATCATATATGTCCAGTCTGAATTTGATCTTGTGTAATTGCTTGGGTAGTTTTGAAAAGTGAGACTTTGGTTTCTCCAACCAAGAATTAATCATTTGCTGGGATTTGGTGGGCTCATCCTCATAGTAAGTTCTGCCCAGATCTAGGTCCAAGGCACACACAGATGGAAAATCTGGCATATCAAAAGCTTGGGCAATAGAAACTAGATTGAAATTCGCCAAGACTTTCCCTTCAATTCTAATGACCCTCTGTGTGTCAAAGTCATATTGTTGGGAACACTCTAATATCAACTCATAGCACTGGACTGTAGGAGGGAATCCTACTACATGGACCAATCCAAACTTCATCATTCCCTTAGTCAGGGCTGATACATCCTTCCAAGCTATTCTTGCCTTGAATTCCTCATATCTCCATGCTCCTACATTAGTGTTGGAGACCTCAGACCATACTGAAGCTATTTTGCTGTTAGGCAGCTAACTCTTGGTATCTAATCTCAATCTCTCTACCTCTGTAACCGAGGACCCTTCAGTATCACCCTTGGACTTTCCTGTCGCAACTTTGCTTGATTCGGCTTGCATTCATAAAAGAACCTCATGAGCATCCAATTATCATACATATTCCAATCAAAGGTTAGCCTGGAAACCACATAAAACAATTAAGATCCATCACTAATCATCAATCTTGAAAATCTAGAAAAATGAAGCAATCCGGGAAAATGAGGTAAACTGGGAAAATCTAGTCGAGATGGAATTTGAAGAAATCCGACCCAGACAGACTCCTACTGCCAAGACATCATTCATCAAATAAATCATTAATATGGACAAAAGAACTGTGTGATTATCATGAAATTCATTTATTAGCAACAAGAAATCATCATTTAGCATTTACTTCATTACCCTCAACATTGAAAATCAAAAGGAATGGAATCAGGTAGGGAAATTGGAAAAATCCAGACAGGCCAAATTTCTGCAGACAGCTCAAACTCCAGAATTCATCATACTTTGTGGACATGGCAGAAATTGAGAAAATCTGGGTGTGCATAAATTTTGTAGACACCTCAGAAACCCGACGATTGTTAACGTGCGAACCATTAATCGAATGATCACACAAACTTCCCTATTTGGAATCCAATGGTCATAAAATCAATCCCAGTAAGCAAAACTCTGAATGCACATGAATTTAGATCCCCAAAACCCTCAAATGACTAATCTTCATGGCAAAACAATGATACCCTAAATCCAATAACCATACCTCTGCCATGAAAGCTAGGGCAAGCTCGAAGTTTCAAACACTATCCCTCGAAAGGATCAATCTAAAGCACACCGAGATCTCTCAAGATATGATTGGGTTTGAGCTAGATGCAAGAAATGAAAATCACGATGGATCCGTCGAACCTCACAAATCTGGGCAAAGCACCAAAACCCTAACCTTCCCAAAATATAGCGAATTACACATCCAGAAGGCAAGGTCCTACCCAAAACATCTATCCACACGGATATACCTGACATTCAATTGCTAAAAGAAAGGATACTCAGTGCGGGTGATAAAAACCCATGAAAAGGTGGGTCAAACCCTACTTCGCCAAATACACAACCATAAAACAAGCAAGGGTCGACCTGAAGTGACTACCAATTGACTCAAAAGATTCAATCTAAGTACAAACAAAAGGAGGGGCCAGCAATGACTTACCATGGATCAATTCCGAACAAAGCTCAAACTCAAGGAAGTGACTGCGAAATAGTGTGCCCTAGCAACGACAAACTCGACACCAACGCTCAAACAATCCACATGCAGGCAGCTCGAATCCAACAATCAAAGCTCAAATGAAGAATTTCAAATGCCAAAGCAGATAGCAAATGAATAATGAGATCAAAAGGATGCCAAAAGGCCTTTCAATCCACCTGCACTCACTCTAGAGGAAATGTACTTCAAACATTAATGAGCAACAAGACATATCAAGGAAATATGGAAACCCGGGCCCAGAATAGAATTTTGGAAAAAACCAAGCCAAACGAAAAATCCGGGTGAGCACGAATTCCATGGATAATGCATCCTTCAGGATTTTAACGAAGTTCGGGAAAATCCACCCAAGCCAGAAAATCCCAAAATCAAGCAAAAACCTGGACTTCAAAAATTTCACTCATAACCAGACAAAGGACCAGGACCTGGGAAAATCCGCCCTTGCTGGAAAATCCCGGACCCAGGTCAAAACCTGGATTTCGAGTAAAACTCAAGTTTAACCAATTCAAACCTCAAGGCAAGACCAAAGTCAGCAAGACCAACATCTCAAGACCTTGAAAAGACAAATCCAATAAAACCAAAGGTCAAAAGACATTGTGAAAAGAGGGTCCCTACTCCAAGTGGGGTGTGTGTGCAAAACTGCACAACAAGTCCCATCCTAGTCTTGAAAAAGGGTGTTGGGAATTATCTTGCATTTAATGAGGTTTGTCGGGTTCATATTCAAAAATACACTTAATTAAGCCTTATAAGGGAATAAACATGTCAAATAAAGTATAAGAAAGGTGTAATTAGTGGAATCAAGCCTAGAAAAGTGTGAAATCTTGGTACAAGTAATTACAACACTTCAAAATAGGACTTGATGAAGAATAAAAAGGTGATATTTAGATGAATTTTGATGAGAAGAGTCTATAAAAGTGTAGAAATGTTTTACAACACTTCACAACACCTTCACAAGACATTAATAAATACATTTTAAAGGGTTCAAGACCTAGTGTGGATGCATAAAATGCCTCACAACACTAAATCAAGAAATCATTAAGTCCAATTTATAATGAATTATTCCCATGCCAAACAAGAGATACTTTTTTCTATGAAACATTCCCTATGATCATTGTGTTTGATACATTTGTCTGACTATTTTTTTTCTATTTGTTTAAGCCCAAAGTTTGTTACCCCTAGTGAGTTTAGGATTTTTCCCCCAAGCTAGGGTGAGACATGACCACATTGCCATGATATGTACATGAAATTGTCGATGCTAAGAAGAATGATGGTGAAGATGGATTAACCAAGATGTGCTCAAATAGATGGAACATCTATTTTATCACAAATAGTGTCTGTTTCTAGGTTTTCACTACTTGCTTTTATTACACTTTTCAAATTTTTATGATTTTTATGATTTTTTGACTTTTTCACTTTTTTTTGTATATTTTTTATATTTTGATTTTTTTTGATATTTTGATTTTTTTTTTGTCACCAAGACATTTGTTTTCTAGGTTTTCATCAAGGTGACCATTTTTTTAGGACTTTTTTTTTAATTTTTTTGTATTTTCTAGAACTTTTTTCATGCACTAGATGATTCACGTATAGAACTTCATGAGATGGATACAATTGATAGGTTTATCAAACAAATCCCCTTCTGGTGTAGACAGTTGATAAAATCCTAATTTGTAGGTTGATATGATGATGAAGGGACCTAGCTAGTTGGGTTCAAACTTTCCCTTCTTCTCATGATCCTATTGATTTCGATGATTTTCCTTTAAGACTATATCACAAACTTGGAATGCTCTTGGTTTCACCCTATGATTGTAGCTTTTGGACATCCTTTGTTGATATGCTTTTAAGTGATCCATAACTCCTTGATGACACTTGTCTAACTTCAACTCCTAAAGTCTAGACACTCTATAATCCTTGTCTAAAATAACTCCCTTTAGTGAGATACATAGTGATGGTATTTCAACCTTAATAGGTAGAATATCCTTTGATTAGTATACCAAAGCATAGGGTTTAGCTCCTATAGATGTCTTGATGCTGGTTCGATATGCCCACAAAGTTGGATTCAATTGAATGTTCCAATCATGTCCAACATCGTTGACTGTTTTCTTTAGTATTTTTAGAATAGTTTTGTTTGAGACCTCTTCCTAGCCATTTTCTTGTGGATAGTATGGTTTTGAGAAGTGATGTTGGATATGGAATCTTTCACACAATTCCTAGACATCTTGATTCTTAAAAGGTCTTCCACTGTCAATGATAATGGACTGAGGAACTCCATACCAACAAATGAGATAATTTAGGATAAAAGATGAGATTTTTTTTCCCATGATAGTTGTTAGAGGTACAACTTTAATTCAATTTGTAAAATATTATGTTGCTATAATGATAAACTTGTGTCTGTTTGATGAAGATGGGTGAATTTTACCTACCAAATCCAATCCCCACTTACAAAAGGGCATGTTGATGCGAAGGGTTGTAGTTCTTGTGTTGGTGTGTGTATAAGATTGTCATGAATCTAACATTTTTGGAATTTATTAACATATTGAAAGGAATTCTTCTCCATATTTGGCCAGTAATACCCCAAATAGAGGAGTTTCTTCACTAGAGTTAGACTGCTTGAGTGAGTGCCACAAATACCTTCATGAATCTCATGTAAAGTTGTTTTAGATTAGTGATGTTCTAGAAATCATAAGAGATTTCCATCAAGACCTCAATGTTAAAGTATGTAAGTAATTAAGGTATGTTGTGCAACTTGTTGAATAAAGTTTTTCTTTTGGTTTCTAGAAAGGTCAAGTGGTAGGGTGTTGTCCTTTAAGTAGGAATAGATTGTTCCATAGATTGATGTTTCAAATTCAATGATATGGCATATAGCTTCGGATTTAGGATCATTGTAAGCAGGATTAGACACTTGTTCTACCATAAACTCATAACGCCTTCACTTTTCTAGTATCTGCAAGAGAGAAGCAATTGTAGCCATTGCATCGACAACTTTTTTTCTACTCTAGGAATCTGTTCAAATCTGATTTCAATAAAGTACTTTTTGAAATCATCCACCACTCTTATAAGCTAACAACTTATCATCTTTCATCTAATAATCATCATTTACTTGATTTATGACTAGTTGTGAGTCTCCATAGACCTGTAGCTCTATGATATTTCATTCAACAACTACCTTGATGTTAATGATCAATGCCTCATATTCAGCTACATTATTCCTACAAGGAAACATGAGTCTATATGATTTAGGGATTGTATGTCCTTTTGGTGTGATAAACAGAATTCTAGCTCATGACCCATGTTGTGTGTATGACCCATCAAAATATGACATCCATTGTTGCAGTGTGATAATAAGAACATCTATATCAGGAAAATCAATGTGTATTAGATGATTATCTGATAGTGGAGCTTCCGCTAACTAATCATGTTTGCAACACAAGGGTATCGAAATGAGACAAGGGGTGAATCAATTGTCTCAGAAATTAAACTTATTAATCTTATTCTTAGATTTTATAAATAAACATGAAATCATAAACCATAACCACATCAAAAACACACATAACACCAATATTTTTTTACGTGGAAACCCCATTAGGAGAAAAACCACAGTGGATGTTAGTCCACAAGATTATACCCTATTAAAAGTATAACAAATAATAAATGAGGAATGCACATGCATTTAGGCACACTACCTAGAACTCTTTGCTCAAATACAAAAAGGGTTACTACCCAAGGGAAGACTCACTATCTTACAATCACAATTAGATTACATCAACAAGATTTGAACTAAGAAAATAGCATCTTCTAATGCTTGGTTACATTTTTAGTTAAGCACATAACACTTTCATCTACCCACTCCTTTTTGCACTTCACTTCTACCTTCGAATGATTAGAACATTATTCACACTTAGCACTCAATATACTTCTCATTTCAACTCATAAATAATCACTTATATATATCCACAACTAAGAATAACATCAACCACATGTTGGCTCCACAAAATATAAAACATGTAAAAACTGTTGACTCAAATCAATAAATAATTTTTAATTGTGAACAAAGCATAGTTGACAAAGACATAATGAGGACCTGAAACAATATTCTCAAACATGAAGCACCTTCAAAAATTATTCCTTGAAGATCCACACCACACTACAATCACCTTATCAGTCACGATCATGAAAAACATGAACTCACAAAAGAAAATCACCAATCGCGAGCACAACGATCAATGCAAAACAACATGAATAGAGAATAATCTAGAAACATCCAAAAGCATCATGAATCACCTCAGAAGCATCTACAACAATTCAAATTACTAGAATCATGTCATCTTCTTTCAGGAACACCAACTAAAACAACAAAATAACTATCAGAACATAGATACTCATCACTTAATCAAATCTTCATGCAAACCTTTGAAACTTCATGTGGATAGACTAGATACACTCATCAACAAACCCTTTAATCTACAACCTCTTATCATAAATATACTAAGCTTCATTTTACCACCAACAACCTACAACGTCTTCTATTACAATTTTCTCAATATCCTCGACATATACAACCTTAAAGACATTAATGCCAATAGTGTTGACATCAATGAAAACCACATATCGGCAATATCCAACAATCTCCCCCTTTTGCATTGATGGAAACACATGATGTGAAAAACACCATCAATGCAACTTTCTCTTAGCATTTTCTCCCCAATATATTTTGACTCTTTTCTTTTTAGTTTTTCAAATGACTCCTCCCCCCTTCAACATCAATGACAAAGATGCACAATATCTTCCTCCACACAAGCTCTGATACCAATTGTTGGCAACACAAGGGTAGACAACTGAGAGGGGGGTGAATCAGTTGTCTCAAAAATTAAAATTATTAAACTTACAAACCATATTCTCAAATCTAATAAATAAACATGAAAGTATACACCATCACCACATCAAAAACACACATAACACCAAGATTTTTTTATGTGGAAACCCTGTTAGAGGAAAAACCACAGTGGAGGTTAGTCCACAAGATTATACCCTATTAAAAGTATAACAAATAATAAATGGGGAATGCACATGCATTCATGCACACTGCTTAAAGCTCACTGCTCAAATACAAAAAGGCTTATTTCCCAAGGGAAGACTCACTATCTTACAATCACAATTGGATTACATCTGCAAGATTTGAATTGAGAAAATAGCATCTTCTAATGCCTAATTATAGTTTCAGTTAAGCACATAACACTTTCATCTGCTCACTCCTTTTCACATGTCACTTCTTCCTTCAAATGATTAGAACATTATTCACACTTAGCACTTGGAATACTTCACATTTCAACTCATAAACAATTGCTTATATATATTTGCAACTAAGAATAACATCAACCACATGTCAGCTCCACAAAATATAAAATGTTTACAAACTATTGGCCCAAATCAATAAATAATTTTTCAATGCGAACAAAGAATATAGTCAGCCAAGACATAATGAGGACCCAAAACAATATTCTCAAACATGAAACACCTTCAAAAATTATTCCTCTAAGATCCACAACATGCTGCAATCACACTATCGACCATGATCATGAAAAATAGGAACTCACAAAAGAAAATCACCAATCACGAGCATAATGATCAATGAGAACCAACAACACAAATAAAGCTTGATCTAGAAACATCCACGAGCATCATGAATCACCTTAGAAGCATATGCAACAATTCAAATTACTAGATTCATGTCATCTTCTTTCAAGAACACCAACTAAAGCAACAAAATAATTGTGAGAACACAAATACTCATCACTCAATCAAATCTTCATGCAAACCTCTAAAACTTCATGTGGATAAAATAGATATATGCATCAATAAACCCTTAATCCACAACCTCTTATCATCAATATATTGAGCTAACCAACATACTGAGCTTCACTACATCACCGACAACCTACAACCTCTTCTATTACAATTTTCTCAATATCCTCAACATATACTCCCTTAAATACATTAATGCCAGTAGTGTTGACATCAATGACAACCACATATCAACAACATCGAATAGATCAGCTATCACTTGACCCTTAATAGCTATGTGATCTACATACTATATATCAAACTCACTTATGATCATGATCCATTTGGCTAATCTCCCTGTTAAGGCAGCTTTGTTGAGTAAATATTTAAGTGGGTCAATTTTAGCTATGGCTTAACTATGTGAGTTAGCATGTAATGGCGTAGTTGTTTAGTAGCAAAGAATACTACCAAGCAAGTTTTATCAATAAAGGTGTAATTGATCTCATAGCCATTGAAAGTTTTTTTGATATAATATATAGCTTATTCCTTTCCTTTAGGATCTTCTTGTGCTAGTAGAGAACCCAAAGATATTTTAGTTGTTGCAACATAAAGTAATAATGGATTTCCTTCTGTCGGTGTCATTAGTATGGGCGAAGATATCAGATATTGCTTTAGTTGTTTGAAATAAGTTTCACATCTATCATCCCATTTAAAATAAATATTCTTGTGTAGCAAGTGACTGAATGGTATGTGCAGGATCATCATGGAAAAATTAGGCCCTTAAGTGGCGAAAAATTTAGAAAAATCAGAGTTAAGAAACTTGGCATAAAATTTTGAATAAGTTATCTATATTATTTCCAAAATATGTAAGAATAAAATCTATAGCAAATTGAATATTAGTTTTCACAAACCACTAGGTTTATTTTTAAAAGAGCTAATTGATGAAAATTTGAAATTTCAATGTAGTAGTTCTTAAATTTCAAGGAAAAAATAAGTGTCCTAACCACCTAATCACAATAAAATGATAATATTTTTTTTTATAAGATTTTTGAATATAAGTAGAGGACTCACATGTCTGGGTATGATGCATATTTTTTTGTATTTTTCCTAGAAAAATAATTAGTATGATTTTATTACAAATTTTAAAACAAAAAGCTTCGTATAATAAAACTGCATAGCTTGGTCAAAACTTCATGAAATTCATTTTTTGTAATCTATAGTATTGAAGCATAGAATGTGAAACATGTTTCAAATTCAAAGTATGTGTCACAGTTTGAAGCTATAGATGTTTTTCATTCATTGTCGAGGACTTTAATTAAGTATTGAGAAATTCAAATGGTAATGAATATGTATTTATTAAATTCAAAGTAAAGCATAATTTATTGGTGGAAGCAGAACCTCCTTTAAAACCTTTCATTTCATCAATTTTGGGTATAAAAAGTTGTTAGCCACATACCCTACTTACATACCATATACTTTGGCCCATCATGATTGTGCACATACCCTGAACAAATGACTCTTGTCTACTAGTTGAGAGATAAACCTTCTAATTGATTGTAGCCTCCCCTATAGAGAGTGTAGCTGACTGATATTCTTTGGTGGCAACATCTCCATGATAGCCTTGACCTTAGCAAGACATACGTCAATACCATTCTCTAAAACTATGTATCCTAGAAGCTTTGTTGATGTTACACCAAACACACATTTCTTGGGATTTAATCTAACATTAAACTTTTCACAAGAGCAGCGTTACGTCTAGAATGAATGTCCTTCTACGGTATGATTTTTCCAGATCATCCACAATCTCCATGAAAGCATGCATCATGTCATAGATGGTACTCTCGATGTAGCTCCTACATTTTCAACCAAAAGAATCACGTTCGATAAAATGTTCCCAATGGACATGTGAACACCTTCTCTTGATCCTCACGGTGCTATCGATTTGGTTCTTAAAAATCCATCAATGATAACATAGCATGTCCCACTATCAAGTCTACAATTATGTCAATGTTAGGAAATGGAAAATCATCTTTTGGACATGCCTTATTCAGATCCCTGAAGTTGGTGCATATCCTGATACTTCCATCTAGTTTAGAAATAGGTACAATATTAGAGATCCATTTAGCATAATCAATAGATCTAATGAACCTAGTGTCTAACAAATTCTTGAGCTCTACCTTTACCAACAATGCAATATGTGGGTGCATTTTTCTTAATTTTTGTTTGATAGGTTTCACACCAGCCAGTAAAGATAGATGATACATTAAGAGATATGTGTCTAAGCCTGGCATATCTGAGTAGGACCAAGCAAAGTTGATCTGTCATTCTTCAAAGAACTTAGTGAACTCAAGCTTTTCTTGTTCAATCATAGATGTTTCCAAATGTAATGCCTTCACTTTTTCAACTATGTCGACATTGATAGCTTGAGTTGGAAAAGCCAACATTGATGATCTCCCATGGTAATGTTCTAGAAGAGTGTCAAATCCTCCATCTTTCAGTGCCTTGGAGAGGTTTTCACTATTAGAGCACTCTTTATTTTTACTTTTTCAAGATCTAACATTGCCATTAGATGGTTTTCACCATTAGATCCATTTTTTTATTTTTTCAATTTTGCAACTGGAAGATTTGACACCCTCTTGAATTGAAGTTTCATTATGATATTAATGATTCAAACTCATGTTAGGATTGTCAGAATATAAGAAGTTAATGATGGTGTTTTCATTCTCAAAGATAGGGACATTGATAGGTTCGATTAGTTCCCAGTTGATAAGCTCAAGGTGTAATAAGGGTAAAAGATTTAGGCTAATTAAAGTCAACAATAGTGAGGGTTTGGGTAGAAATTTTTTGTAAGTTTTCAATAGGGATGTCAAGATCATGATATCACTCTCTTCCAGATCATCTAGTTCACTCGATATCTGGTCATCCTTGCTTGAGTCATCGATATTTTGTGATCCAAACACAAGGGTTCTAGTCCCTGAGCTTTGTCCCTCCTCACATGTTGGAGCATACCTTTGAATTACATTGATTTATTTATCATGACATGATTCCTTAGACAAAGAATCCCACTCATACTCATTTGAATCTGTCTCATAGCTATCCTGTAACTGTAAGATTCGTTCACATATTTCCTGTTTGATTTCCCCTGTATATCCCAATCCAGTCTTGTCCTTTTCTTGAAGTGTGAGAGGTTGTATTGGTTCTATGATTCCTTCCTTCCTCTTACTGATGGGACCTTGTCCTTCATACCCCATTTTCTCTAGGATTGTTTTTCATTTTCCATATTGATCTGTCTGAATGTTAGGAGTTGTTGATGTAGATGCTTCCTCATCCTTGTAGAGCCAATTTAGGATAGCCTTATCCTCAGATTCATTCTCCAAAGTTCTTGCTCTTAAAAATGCACCTTCAAAAATTGTAGTAGGTTGTGATGTTTTTTGTCTTGATATTGATGGTTTCCCATAAGTTCTTGGAGAAGGAAAAAATTGTGAAAGGCACAAATATTGCTTAATGGAATACTCCCCCATGCCTTTTTCTATTAACTGGATATTTTCTTTGAATTTCTTTGATAAAAAAAATTCATTGTTTGAGCTAGTAGAATCAGCAATACCTTTGTCTTTTGATTGGTCCTTCTTCTCAACCCATTTTGAAACAACATTTAATTTCCTTTCACTTTTTTAGGTATTTGCAGTGTTAGCTTTCCTGTTGTGAGGTACAAAAGTGTCTTCAGCTTCCTTAAGCATGTTACATTGTTGAGGATTGTTTGAATCCACTGAGATGGTTATTTCTTGTCCATTGACTAGAAACTTTAAGCATTGGTGATATGTGGATGGTACTACTTGCATCTCATGAATCCATGGATGTCCCAAAAGTATATTATATGTCAGCTCTTTATCCAACACTTGGAAAACTATGTCTTTCATAATTAGTCCCACTTGGATAGGTAGTATGATTAATCCTTTCAAAGATCTCTCTTCATCATCATATGCTTGTATTGTAATTTTTCTTCTTGCATCAATAGCATTCTCATAATATTCGAGTGCATAGATAAGTTTCAAAGTAAAAATATTCAAACCAGCTCCACCATCTATAAGAACACGCTTGACTCGGTGTTTGTGGATGAGAACCTCAATGTGGAGGGAATAGTTATGTGGATGGTTTAATGATACATCAGCATGCTCAAAAAATTATAAGCAATGTGGAGTGGTTAAGTGTCCCACCATAGCCTGGAATTCGTCAAATTCTAGATTATTGGGTACTATTATTGCAACAAGAGCTTGTTCTAAGATTTCCTTGGGCGCAGGTGATATTTTTAAGAGTTCTAGGATTGATATTTGCATTGGTATCTTCTTCAATTGATCAACAATATTGTATTGGATTGATGGGGAAACAGGTGTGTTGGATGTAGCTCCTTTTAGGATTACTTTTGATTGCCCCATTGTTGTTGCATTGACCGGTTGATATTCTTATTTCTCCCTAAATTTGATAACATTAATCTAATTTTCATTTATAACAGTGTTTGAAATCAAATTTAGTGATGTGATTTGATTTGATTCTATGTTGATGTCGATGTTATGAAGATGATTTTCAGATGTAGCAATGTTTTTGATTTGATGATCAACTGTAATGATGTCATAATTGTTATCAATTTCTGCATTATGGGTTTGATAATCAGCTGCAAACATGTCATTTATTTGATTTTCAGCAGCAACAAGATCATTTTTATTTTTTTTCAGCAACAACAAGATCATGTTCATCATTGATTTGAGTGTTATTAGTTTGATCTTCAACCACATAAATATGGAGAATCATGGTGTCGTAAACGTAATTCACACTTTTTCCTTTACCATTTACATTAGATGATTCTCCTTTTCGTAATTAGGTAGAGGATTCTTGAAAGCCCATGATCATTTTTTGCTTGTAGTCCTTCAATGAATATCTTCTCAAGTGTTATCATTTAGATCTTGGATCAAATGTTTCAATTTCCAAAAATAATTTGTCTTATGTCCTTTGTTTTTATGATAGTCACAGTAATGTGCGTCATTCCACCAAAATGGTTTGACTTGTGGATCCCAATTATGTGGCTCTTGTAATTTCACAAGTTTGGCTTCAATAAGTTCCTTTAATATTGATTCCAATGATTGTCCCAAAGGAATGAATTTCCTTTGATTTGATGGCTTTTGAAATAATGATGGTTTGGATCTAGCATTGTTTGAATTGTTGTTTTGATTTGCATTTGGATTGATGCTTTGATTATTGCTTTGATTTTTCTTAGTAGCAGCTGCTATTAAATTGAATATTGGTTTCATGTTTTGTGTTTTAGTCCCAACATCATTGTTAGCAACATTTCAATACTTTTTCCAAAACTTAGGTTTATCATTGTTGTTGTTGTGATTAGAGGAATTGGCATTGTTTGATCCTTCATTATATGTTTTTAGGACTCTTCTCTTGACCAAAGCTTCTTCTATCTTGAGACCATTTTCTATCATTTTCTCAAATGTAGGTGGACATTCTAGTTCAAGTCTATAACTCATGTCATAATTTAAATTATCAATTAAAAGTTCCATCTTTTCCTTTTCATGTATGGAACGTGGATATCTTGCAAACAACCTTCTCCATCTTTGTAAAAATGAGAGAAATGTTTCACCTTTCTTTTGTTTGGTATTGTAAAGATCCTTCATTATGATATCATGTTGTATATTATATAAGTATTGAGTTATAAATTTGTTAACTAGATCTTTAAAAGATCTAATTGGTGGAGTTAATTTGGAAAACCACTCCATACATTGTCCACCTAACCTTCATGGAAATAGCCTCATCAAGTATGTTTCTTCATGAGAAAATTCTAAACTCACAGCTTGAAATTCCCTCACATGATCAAGAGGATCCGTTTTTCCATTGTATTTATCGTATTTGGGGAATTCATAGTTTTGGAAATGAAATTATGTTCACATTTTGGGAAAAAATATATGGAAAAATATCCTGCAGCAAGTATCTCTTACTAGTTCCAATTTGCATATCTTGAAATTGTTGTTGTAAAGTTTGTAGTTGATGTTTCATTGTAGTCACTTCATCTATAATTTGTGGTGTATTTTGTGTTTTAGTTTCAGCTCTTGTGGTTTTTTCTTTCAATCTATCAAGATCAAAATCCTTCAAAACTTTAATACCTATATTAGCTAGCATTACAAGGTACTTTTCCCCATCTGTTTCCAGAATTTTCTCCATAAGTTTATAGAATTTGGGATCTTTTTGAATGGTTTGCAATTCTTCTTCAATTATTTGATCTCTTTCATTTTTGGTTGGGTCTGTTAACTATATTTTCTTCAAACTTAGACATGTTTGTTTGAATTACAGTTTCCTTTTCTCTTGGAGTTTTAGTCTTTGTAACCTTGTCAAAACTGGCATGTAAGTGTTATAATTGACAACTAAACTTTTATCTTGTTTTTGAAATAGTGTCAAGAATATTAACTTGAGTCAAATAGAATGATAGATTCTATTGATTAGACTAAGTTGATAAGTTTGATTAGACAACTTCGTTTCTTGGTTTAGGATGACTGATCCTGAAACTTAACTTAATAATAAAATGTGTTTGATTTTGACACTTTAGAATGATATTTATTAGTTTAATTTTGAAAGATTTAACTTGTGAGATTCAATTCATGACAGTTTAAGACTTTGTTTTGATTCAAGAAATATTTCTATTATGATAAAAGTCTAAATTATGATATTGAAAGTCTGACAAATAGTGAAAATTGCTCTCTAGATTTTGGTTTATTGGATGCGCTATTATAGTCCTCAGATGCACTAAAATAATTGACCAATGCACTAAAATTTTGTTTCTATGCACTGCTAAACTAGTTGAATGTGTTGTACTATTGCTTCTATGCGCCAGAAAATAGATTGAATGCAGTAGATTGTTGCTTCAATGCCCTAGATTGTTACTTTGATGAGCTAGATTGTTCCTCCTATGCACTAAATTTTTCCTTTAATGCACTAAATGATAGGTCTATGCATTGTTAGACTGATTCGATGCACTATTCTAGAAGTATTTAGAATTTTGATAGTTTGATTTGATTGTTCTAGTTTTAATTAGTGAATTTGTTGACTCCAGGGTATAAACTTCTAACTAATGACCTTGTATCTAATTGCTTTTCTTGTGGATTGTGGAATTTCATTTCTTTTATTGGATGATTCTTTTGAAAATTGACTTTACACACACAACAGTAAGTTTGTAAATAGTTGTTTTAGATCTATGCATTAAACATGTAGTGTGTGTTCTAGAATCAGTTCTGATTCTTTCAATTTCCATTGGTATAACACAATAGAGAAAAATCAAGCACTTTTCTAATCTCAAGTAGGTCACTTAAAATACCACAGCCCACAGCTTAAAAATATGTCAGCTCACACAGCTGTGTCACCCCCTAGAGGGTGCCCATGTTGTTACCTTTCTCGAGTCTTAACCAAAGTCGAATCCTCCACTTTTGGCTAGGGTCTCTAATATTTATATGGTGAGTGCCTTGGGGGTAGATTCTTCCCTCCCATTGCAATGTGGTATAGAAAGTGTTAGGAAATTGACACGGTGAGATTCTAACTTAAAGTTTATAGATAGGGTATCCATTCAGTGTGGAAATAAATAAACTCCCTCAGGAGACCTCCTAATCTTTAGAACAAATATTTTGGAGATGGTTATTTTGCACACTTCCATCGAATTTGGAATTTCCCTGAATTCACTTTTGATTGGAGTGGGTTGGAAAACCTGGCTTTGGTTGTTCCCACTTAGGTCGTTCCTATAAGGTGAGTACTTTTTCCCACTACAAGAGGCCTTCTAAAGGATTTAATGAAGCATAAAAAGTGAGTCTAGCATTTTGATCACCAAGTGAAGGGGAAAGCATAGGCCTATCACTTCAAACACAGAAAATGGGGGGTTCGATTATCCTTTTATTTAAGCTAGATGCCTAGCTTAAATAAAGGAAAGAAATGATAAATTCAAAACCCTTCAAAAACTATTACTAATTTGTAGTTTTTTTTTTTATCTTTGACCAGCATAAATGTTTCAACCAACTATCTTTGACAAGAGGACTTCATACCTATAGCACAAAAAATAGAGATCAGTATTCAAAATATGAATTTTCTGTAAAAATAGTCAGATGCGCTAAAACTTTTGGTATATGTGCTAAAACTCCAATGTGCTAAAAGAACTAATCAATGCACTAAACAAATTATTAGATGCATAATAGTAATTTAATGAGTTAAAGTATTGCTTGGATGCACCAAACTATTCTTTCAATGCACTGTAATAGTATTTGTATGCGTTGAAGTGTTGATTGGATGCGCCAAAACAATGATTGAATGCACTAAAGTATCTATCGAATGCATCGTAAGATTTATAAGTAGATGAATTTGAAGGTTAATTAATCAAATAATTATATTTAATTAATTAGATTTATCCAGACCATTTTTAGGTGTATACAAATTCCATAGAAGGGATTAATTTTTCCAATACCGGCGATCATTCATTTATAATGGTAGGCATGAACGAGGAATGATATGAGATGAAAAATGAAACACTAAATATTACCTCTTTGTGAGTACGAGCTCATTCTTTCTTGAGGAAACAAAGGAGTGTATACAGTATTTTCTATTAGATGTAAGAATAGAGTATGTAGGATACAAGGAGTTCACAAGCTATTGAAATGAATGCAATTAATCATTTTGGTGAGGTGATATTTTCTCTATGTATTGATTCTAGAAATAGTGATGAGATGCAAGTAGCATAATCTTTTTATATTTTAACACATTTGAAGGATTTTTCTATAGTAGTATTTAGTGTCTTGTGTTCTTTTTATGGTGTATTCCTTGGTTCTTTTAATAGTTATTTTTCCATTCATAAAATTTAGAGATATTTTTAAAAAATTTAAAGAATAGTGATTAGGTATGAGTCACATATTAATACATATTATATAAAATCCACGTTTGATGTAAACAAGGGTTCTTGATTATAGAACAATTAATATTAGAGTTGCTTGATTTTGGGATATAAGTAGGGTGTGGAAGTTTTATTCTAACCATAAGGTCAAGTGGTAGTGGTGATTTAATTCATACAAAAGGGTTTAATTTTACAATTGTGATAATCATTTCAAGTAGAGAACACATTCAATATAAGGAAAAATCTACTTTATAATCTAACTAGAGAACACATTTAAATGAAGAATAAGAAAATATTCAAGTTCTGATATTTTCCTATACAAAGGGGAAAACAAAGTTACAAAGGTATATTCAAGGTCTACTTCACCTAAAATTACATAAATGCAAGTATTAGGTCTCATAATATACACTTGAAGTTTCTCATTAGAAAATAATAAACATCTAGATGAAGGTTTTATAATTGATATATGACCTATGAGTATTATATAAATTTGGGATTCAATGTGAAATTTAGATGATAACCCTTTTTTTTTTAATGGTAATTTTTTAAATGTATTTGTTAGTGTCCCAAATACTTTCAATATGGTTAGTGCTATTAATTTGATTAATCAAGCTAGTGAGGAATTTCATTTCACAATTTTGAATCCCCTATTGTTAATATGAGAGGTGATACTATTTATGGTTTAAGGTTTTAGGGTTTAGGGTTTCTGATTTAGGGTCTATGAAACTTAGGGCTTAGGGCTTTAGTTTTTAGGTCTAGATTCTTGGTTTTAGTTTATTGTATGCAACCATTATTTTGATGAATATAATTACAAATAGAATTTACAAATTATAAAATTTATCCTAATTACAAAAATTAAAATAAACAAAAATATAAACCATGAAATTACAAACCCTAAACCTTACATTATGTAATTAAATTTTAAACCATAATTACAAATAAAAAAGGTTTAATTTATAAAGCAGAAAAAACACAAATACTAACCTAGAGGTTGCTAAGATTGAGTACGTGGAAGGGAGGAGGTAGGTTCCATTTAGTGGTGTAAATGGCTTGCAAAATGGGTACCCATTTTCTTTAGGTCACTCTCTCTAGCCACGAAAGTTGTAGGTGAAAATGAATCAACAATCGCTTTTAAAAAAAATAAGCTTTTTGAAATAGGTACCCATTCCTAAATGAGTACATGTTTTGTAATGGGTACCAAAACCGAAATGGGTACTAGTTTAGATTTAGGCTTAGGATCTTGTTCCATAAGAGGTAGCCATTTTTAAAAAAATGGGTACCCATTCCTTTCAGAATTGTTTTGGCCAAAAATTCCACTCTTCATGCACCAAACTTATTTGTTTTTCCCCATTAAGCTATAGGACGGTCATAGAAAACACACAAAATCTAAAATCAAAGAACAAAGCACATAGAAAACACAATAAAAAATTTGTGATCAAATTTTGAGCCAAAATTGGTTGGTCTAGGGCATAAGGATGCCCTAGAATAACAATTTTTCTTGCTAAATTTAAAGTTTTGATGTTTTTACTAGTGTTTAAGTGTTATTTTATTTGATACTACAAGTCTAACAATAAATAAATTTCAATAATTTGACTAATTTGTGATCTTGTAATTTGCAAAATGCAACCATGCAAGAAATTTCCAAAATGTTCAAGCAATAAATGAGTTTTAAATAGAATTTTCAAATTTAAAGTGCAAAAATTTAATGATCCTAATATGTAAAATCTAGAAATGAAAATCTTGAAATCTTTTTGTAATAATGACAATGCAATTTTGCACTTTTTCACTATATGCAAATACCTAAATGACTACTTTGAGAAATTTTAGATTTGATTTCAAATTTAAAATGACCTAATGTAGATTTACAAATACAATTAGGATCTAAATCTAACTTATAATGACTAAAATTAACCCTATTTGAACTTTGGATGCAATATACTATATGAATTTTTTTTAATTTTTTCAATGCACTTTTTCATGAAGTGATGGATTCCTAAATGATGAATGCAAAACAATGCAACATTAACCTTAGATCCAAAATGATATGCTTAAAATTTTAGAAGGTCTATAATGTAAATTAGTTCGGTTCACCAAAATGCTATGTGGGAAAAAGGACATCTTAGGTCTAATGTCTAGATCACTAAAATAAATCATTCTCCCATAAACAATAGAATTCAAGATTAGCAAGGATATGAGACTGACTAACCTAAAAGGTGAATCAATCAACCCTAGATCTAAATTTTGGGGGCATTGTATTGGAATAAGATCGGATTTTGATGCAATGCAATAATGTGACTAGCTAAACTATGAAAATACACCATTTTATTATGAATTATGACAAATTGAATGTGGACAGAAAAATTTCATTTCTAAAAATGAAGAATATAGACACATGTCCACATGTCCTATGAATTTGAGCCTATTTTTTCTTGTCTATGGTGCAAGGATGCCCTAGAATGAGGATCTAGTTTCAAAAACTGACTTCACAAGCCTTAGGTCCCTATTCTATACCTTCTTTCTTCTGGGTTTTGTTGTTGGATCTTCGTCTGTTAATGAGAAAATGTATTTTTTGTATCTTGTCAACATGTAGGGTTTTTATGCATGAATGAATAATTTTTTTCAATCTTCCTCCAACCCACTTAAAATCTATAACCTTCATACAGAAAAGGAGGGGAAATGTTGTACCATATAGGGGCTTGCCTCACTCAAACCCAATGTTGGTATTTTTACCTTCATAATGGAAAAATTTGATGACAACATGAAGCATATTTATTGAATAGGAAAACTGAGAGGGGTGTGAATTAGTTGTCATAGAATTAAACCTTTAATTCAGTCACTAGAACTAATACTTAATATTGCTTAAATGATTAATCATCAAATGGCAATGCAAAAACTCAAATCCAACACATAAACACAATAACACCATATTTATGTGGAAAATCCAATGAGAAAAAAAACCATGGCAAGGATTAACTCACACTATAGAGAATATCAAAACTAAAATTAAAAGAGGCTCACTTCCTAAAATAAGGACTCACTATCTAGAACAAGGACTTATTATCTAGAATAAGGACTC
>VDFB02270651.1:9334435-9394105 GCA_007258455.2 Sequoia sempervirens | reverse complement strand
AAGACATGTAGGTTCTGTGATGCCATCCCTCCTAGGTCACTCTTGAATTGGTTCTATCCGATTTGGATATGAAGGGTAAGAGTGTGCAGGATGCAAAAATGGAGGCTTGCAAGGAGTTCTTAGATGACAATGCATTTGTAAAGACTCCTATATTCTTGCAATTGGCATGGAGGATGAAATTTGAGGAATATCAAAATAAATGCAAGGAGAGAAGAGAACTAAGGCCTGACAGGTCAGATCAGGAGAATGATGAAGAAGTGAAAGCTAAACTAATGGAAGAGTTCAAAAACATCACTCCTGAAGAAGGAAGACAACTAGTCAATCAGGCTGGTGTTTTGATTTTGCTTAAATAGGACATCGCAGATGTAGTGGCTTTCAATGCCATTATGAAGTCCAAGAATCCTTTTCGTGGATTCCAAGAAGAAGTTAAGGCGATTACAAAACTCGGCCTTCAAGTTGAAGAATACGCGAGACCTTGGTAATTTGGGTATCATTCCACAAGGAAGAAAGCTGCATTGTTGATATTAATCCAAATTTCAAAGGGGAGGATTACTGAATAAAGAGGGCTTTAGAGACTACAACAACCTAAGCCACTAGTTTAACTGTGAATGTGGCCAAGTTGGCCCAAAAGACTGCTAAAAGGGAGGAGGCTAAAAGAAAGAGCCTAATGGAGAAGTATAACATTTTAATTGAAGAATATAGTAAAATGCAATAGAGGAATGTTGAGCTGCAAACTGAAGTAGAAAGGTTCAAGTATAGACATATTGGGGAAACATCCAATGCTCCACAAACTAGCACATCACCTCCCACAGCAGGGTCAATGCCTCCTGCTTCTCCAAATGTTTCTACACCAGGGTCTCCCATTCAAAATTCTGCTCTTACCCCTCCTTTAGAACAAGTCGATGAACAAACAGAGTGCTCTGTTGATCCAACAAAGAGGCAGCTCATGCAAGAAATTGATCAATTACAGCCCATCACTAAGGGTAAAAGAAGAGGGTTTTCTTTCAAAATAAAAAGAAATTGTTACTCTTGTTTTAGAGCATTTAAATGAAAAGGTGGATAATAAACTTCCCTCTATACATTCTTTGTATTCTTTGCTATCTAAAGCAATAAATAATATTGATAGGGATAAGGGGATAGTGATTCCAATAATTCAAAATTGGATCCCTAGGGAAAATAATCTAGATGTTATGACTAAAGCCTCAAGGTTTGATGCAAATAACATGCCCCAATCATTGAAGCCTACTTATATATTAGTTAAATCATTGCAAAGTTTTCAGACCTTACCAGATGATCTAAGTAGGAAGATTAAGGAGTTGGTAAAGAACTTCAATGATTGAGGTAACACACTGTTACCTGATATAACTGATGAGCAGGGGGAAATCAGAACACTCCAACAATGGCAGGATCAAGCAAGTAGAGTCATCAATAATCAAATTAAAAAAAATTGTGATGACTCCATTAAGGATTTGTTGGTAAATTGGTGCGGATAAAGAGATTACAGACCGGGCTCATTTTTGGAATCTTTTGAAAGAGATGCTAATCGTGAAGCGGTGCAAAGCATTTTCCTTATAGTAAAAAGGTAAAAGAGGTGATTTATTTTGATTGGCCAACTGACGAAGAATACCAGAGGTGGGTGGCTAAGTATTTGAATGATGATGAGTAAAAAGAGTGGGCTACCGACAGGTGGCAAATCAGATGCTGCAGTTACAACATTTCCAGTTTTGTATGGATGACTTTCTTGGCGTGGGTTTCGCGTGGTTTTTTGTTATTGCATCAACCTTCCTCCACCAACATGATGAATGAGAATATGCTCCATGATGATTGCTGTTGTAATAATTTTTGAACAAGAATATTTTCAAGGTGGTGGCTGTTGTAACAAATTTTGGAATATCACCAGGTGCTCCAATTGACTAGTGACAGTGTAATTTTCTCTCGGCTCCTCGGTGTTTACTTGCTCCTTCATTTCTATAAGAATGACTTCAAGGCCGGGCATCGGGTTAGAAAGTTCGATGACTTTTGTCGAAGTCTAGTGAAGGTGTGCTTAATTGTAAAGTTTGGATGGTTTTAGAGAAAATGCAATTTGTGGCTTTGAGTCATTACAACAGTGCCTTTGGAGTTCAGAGATTTAATGTTGTATAACAAGACTAGCATTTGAGTTGAAATGAAAATTTGAGCTCATGTCTCTCCATTGTACATGCATATTTGAACTTTGAATGAAATAACTAAGGGTTGTTTTATCCATCTCACTGTTGTGGTGTGTATGATTCTATTTTAGCTTTAATTCAATGAATTAATCAAAATGCTTGAATGGGATTATAGGCGGATATGTGCTATATAAGGATTTGATAAGTAGTCCTGGGTTAGAATGCACACTGATGAAATTGTGATGCAATATTGTCAGGGATCTTATATGTGATGTATTAAATTTGTTATAAACCTGTAGATGCTTATGAATTTGACTCCTGCAATGGATATATGGCTGTAACACCCCTCCATTTTGTGCTTTGTTAATTAGACAATGTTTTCTCTATGATGCCTTGTGTCTTGATTATGTTAATGATGTAAACTTCGTCAGTTAGTGATACTGTATTGGTGAAGGGGATGGGAGCACATCACTCGCATGCGAGCGCCCTGTGATTCCACGAATTCCTCTTCACGGTGTGTTTTATTATTATGTTATATGCATGTTCGACATTCGTGTGGTTGCAGGATGCAGGTATAGGACATTGACTTCACCTGGTTCCACAGGTCTGAGTGTGTCCCTTGTTCGATGGAAATCGATTGGGAGATAGTAGCTAGGTTTTCCTATGTCAAGCCACCACCCTAGTCACCGTGTGTCGTCGGGTTGTAGTCGGGTTTGGTTGTTTCCTGTTGCCCAGATCACCTTGGTCTTTAATTAAATTCAAGTTAAAATGGCTTATGTTGCTTAACTGCTGATTAAATGCTCTTGGTTGTAATGCTAGGAAATTATTTACTGTATTAATTAATTTAATTAAATTAATAAAATAATCTAATATTGGATTAGATTTATTTTATTGATTATTTAAATTAATTGTGTGAATTAATTAAATTATTCCTTTTTGAATTAAAAGTGTAAACGATTTAATTCTTTTGTTGAATATAAAATGCTAAAATATATTGAATTCAAATTGGAATTGAAAAATTGTTTTAAGTTATTAAAAATTCAAATGTTTTCATATGCAATGACTTTGGGGTAGAAAAGATATTTTCTGAAATAGTTGACTATTTTGGGGAAAGATATTTGTGAAGAGTTGAATTGGAAACTGAATTTAGTTTGAATTTAGTTTAAATTGGAGTTTAATTAGAATTTGAAAATTGAAAATGGGGATTGGAATTAAGATTGTGGAATTTGAATTTGGAGAATTTTTGGAAGAAGAATATATTTTCATTTTTAGGGTTTTTCAAAAAAAGAGAAAGGGGAGGGCTTTTGGATTTTTTTGAGGGGATGGATTCTTGGTTTGAATTTTGGGTGGAGAGGCTTGGAGGAGGCTAAGATTGTGGAGTTGAAAGAGTGCTTGAAAATCTCCATGGTGGAAGCTTGCAAATTTTGGAGAAAACATAAGGTTCCATCTTTTCTCCCTTCATCTTCTTGCTCAATTTGAATGATTGAAAATATAGTTATAGATTCAATGAAAATTCATGGAAAAGCTTTTCAATTTGCAAAATTGTAAATGGATTTGGAAATAGAAACAAAATCAAAGAAAACTCTATTTTAGAACTAGATTTTGAAACCCTTCTAATGTTTTTGAAAATAACTTCTATTCTTGCAAAGTGTTTGGATTGTTTTCATAATTTGAACATGAAATTAATTCTGGGTATATATATATTGTATATATTTTTTAAAAAAGTTTGAGTTTCGGCTAAACCCAGAAAAAACCCCATAAAAATTTTGTTGATTTTTTCGTTTTTCGTTTCTGGAAAAACGTAGAAATAAATTAATATAAATTTTTTGTGGTGAGGTGGGAGCCAAACCCCACCCACCCACCACCTACGCCCCGCAGGGCGGCGTGTCGCGGCACCACGACCATCGCCGCCCTCCCTCGACAGGGGCTGCCCGCGCACCAGCTTGTGCTTTATAAGGGAGGCTGCACCGCTACCGCACCAGTGGCTGAGGCAATGGAACACAGCTTTTGTGAGGGGCCACAATGCCGTGGTTCCCTTTGTTTTTTAAAAAAAAACAATTTCATTTTTTTTTTTTTGTTAAATTTTGGTTATTTTTATTTAACCTAACTTTTTTATATATATTATTTATATTATATTTTGTATATTATATATAATAATTAATATTGTATATTATATAAGATATAATATATTTAATATATATTAAATTAAAAGAATCTTAGTATAAGTTCAAAATATATTTTATGTTAATCATGAGGATTTTAAAGTATGAATTAATTGGAAAATAAAATATTATTTTATTTGATATATTTTATTTAATGGGAATTTAAATTTAAAGTGATATAATTTATTTTATTGCAAATAAAATATTATTTATTTAGTATATTTAAATAATGTTAAATGTTAAACTGGAACTTCTAAACGATCATGTGATTATTATGATTGCGGAAATTGATATTTCAGTATATTGTCGTAGATTTCAAAGAAGTGATTTTAAGCTATTATTTAAATGGATATTAAAGACATATCTTGTTTATTTTTCTAGATGTTTAATTATATAATATGATTGCGGAACTGAAAGTAAATGACGAACTTATTAATTAACCTAAATGATTTATTAATCAAGTGATTTATCTATGGTATGTGATCATGAAACTTAGAGAGAATAGTTGATTTAAATTTTAACCAGATAGCTGCATTATTAAAGTGTTTTAATTATGAATATGGTTATGAAATTTAGAGTAAATGATCTGTTCTTTAAATATTTCAATGTCGTGAAAAGAAATGGGATCAATTGATTGGATAGATGCAAGTCATGAAATCTGTGTTTGAATGGATTTAGGAAATCCGAACATTAGCTTACCTATTTGTCTGAAATGTTTTCAGTGTTTAATTGTTCACCTTCGTTGTTGTGAAATGAGAGTGAATGTTTTGAGAATCTTCCAGATATGGGTTCATTTATTGATATGGGTGGTTATACGTGAGGCAGCCTTTGTTCTGTACTTTGGTTTCCGTGTTATGAGAAAGTTTGTTTGTCAAAATTATGTTTTTTTTGGCATGTAAAGAACACGAGATTATTTGATTGTTGACTTTAAGTCGTTTCTTGTTGATCATGTAAGTCTTCCAGCAGTGTTTTCTTGAGATAATGTTATGTCTCTTATGTTTTGCTTTGTCTATCTTGGATTTTGTGTGAGTTAAGCTTAAGTGGTTACCTGGTTCTTTGAACGGGTTGTGTGACCTTGTGATTCATGGTTGAGTCGAGTTATCAGTTGTTATGTGGGTCTCATTATGTTAGTCAACCTTGTGTTATCCTGTGGTAGTGCACGCTTTGGTATTAGTTTGGGGCATCCGTAGTGATGTGTTACCTGTTGAGGTGTTTGATTATTTGTGATAAGTGTCAGTGCATTTTCTACCCATGGCCTGTGGTTGAGTTATGTGTTGTCGATAGGGGAGTGGCTTTCAACGAGTGCCGGGCCCAAAGTGGTTCCAGGATAACTCATGTGAGAGTCAGTTAACAAATGAAAATTAAAATAACTTATACTAGGGATAGAGTAGCTTGAACATTAATAAGATAACTTAGCCCCGCTCATTGGCTCAAGGGCTTGTACGAGACTTGAGATGAGTCGGGAAGGCCTGGAATGGCAAGATTGTTATCTCATCTTTACGAGAGATAATCAATTCCGCTCTGGTGAGCATGTGGGGCCGGGAGTCGGTTGAGGTTTCCAGGATATCCCTAGAGGGGGGCCGGAACCTAGGAAGACTTGCCAGGAGATCCCATGAAGCCTTTGCGATGACACTCCTCCTATGATAGCAGTCGGTATGGTGTTGTACCGTTGGGTTATTTTGTACAGTGATGGTACTCGATTTTGTACTCTGGAAGCATTGTAACCATTGTGTTAAGTGATGTGGGTTTTGTCCTTGATTCAGTTTAGTTTTTGTGTTATCCTGTGTCTAGAGGTAGATGGTCTTGTCTAGGAAATCCTTGCTACTATCTCCTAGCACGGGGGGTGAGCCTTTTGGTTTCACTTGGTTGGGTGGAACGTGCACCTTCCTCTGTTGGTTTTTCTCTTGCTCGTTGGATCCAGATGCTACTCTGGCTTCATTCTTTTCAGTTGATCTTTATTCTTTTACCCCTCATTTGTTATTGAGGTGGAATTTGTAATTGTAATCATGATTATTGGATTTACCTCATTCGGGGAATGAGTGTTGTAATCTTATTGTTTAAATGTTAATTGGAATCTTGAGGTATTTATTATCCTTGTTGTAATTTATCTTATATGGGATGTATGTAATCTTAATTTTGTAAGGGATTAATGTTTCAGTTTTTATTAATGGTTGTTGTTGTTGGGTTTTAAAGTAATCTTTGTCTCGTGGCCTTAGAGGTTGTTGGCAATGTGAATTCATTTTTCATGTTATTTGTATTTAAAAATTAAAAAAAAAAAAAAATTGGTTCGTTTAAGTTATGAATTGCAACTTCCTCTAGGGTTGCGTGGCGGGGCATCACAATGGCACTGATCTAAATTGTAATTATTCGTGTAGTTTAGTATTTGTTTGTCTTTGCCTAGAGCTTGCTACAAATTGTAAATCATTGACTATCTTATACAATGGATTGTGTTTAGTTATCTCACACTCCAGATAGTTGATATTGTCTATGAACAGCGAATTCTAATTGATATTATCTTATCGTGTTGAGCTATTAAGTGAGATCATCTGCTATTGTTAATGTTGTTTATAATAATGGTGCAGAGGTTGTAAACACATTAAGGGATCACCCTCCCGGGTCTTGCAGAGCCCGAAGTGTACGAGGCTTTTAAAGTCCTCGTCAGTTGGTCCAGGTCCTTCGAGCTGCCTTTGATTGGAATTGGCAATTCCATAGGTATATTAAACGTGAAACCTGGTTACATTGTAAAAAGAAACAACATACACGTCAACCACTGAACAACCACCTCTACAACTAACTTTTTAATCTTTTATGATCACATGAAACATAAAACACACTAGTTTCAAGGTTGTTAACATCACTATTGAAAAGTTTTAATTTTTTGACCTTTCAAACATTAAAAAGTACATCATTAAATTAATCATGTAATGGCATAAAAATTAAAAACATCATGAATTAATTATGTAACCACATAAGTCAAATATAATTCTATCAAGAAATTAATATCAAATAGATAATATCATTGATCTTCTTCTTCATCCAACTCTTTGTACGTATCATCTGATCCAGATTCGACATTATAAGGATTGGTCATATCATCATCATGCGTCATCAATATTAGTTTTGATAATGTCATCATCCACATGGATATCATCTTCATGAACATTAACTCCTACATCATCATGATCTAGTTCCTCCTCTTTGACATCTTTGTCAGGGACATCATCAACTAACTGTTGATCCCGACCATCATCTACATCATCTTCTAGTTCTTTGATATCTTCTTCTTCCACCACATTATACTTTATCAGCCTTCCTCTTGGATCATGTCTAACAAAAAATGACCAACTTGATTTACCTAGAACCTAAGGTAAATGCACGCTCACATTGGCAGAACATAGGGGCTCATTTCCATTTCGCTCAATCAACAGTAACCATGGGTAAATCCATTATCATGTGCAATAACAATTCTCTCAAGATCATTTTCATTCAATCGTAGCCTGTACCATAGGACGACAAACAAAATTAATCTGAAGGACTTAAAGTCACACTCAAGTATATCATCCAAAATCTCATAGTATCGATTTTGAGACTTACGGATGTATGTGGCTCTAGATGAAGCAGTAGTCACTGAAAATTGCGGTTATACGGAATCACAAAGTTTTTCTTCATGTCATCCAACATTTGATTGAAATTTACAACCACACTTACATAGCCTTGGCCAATTGTTCACCTGCAATATGTCAAACATGTAAAAATTATTGCAATATCGTCAGTTGATAAACATATTTATTCTTGGCCGAATGTATGCAAGAAAACAATCTCAAGATATATATACATCAATATACTTGAAAATAATTAAATAATATGGGTGATTAATATATTTATGCGTACCTATTTATCTCTTAAACCATATGCTAAATCAATTTCCCTTTGTGTAACATTGGAATCTCCATTACGATGAGCTTCTTTAACCAATGAAGCCACACCTTCCCATGTTAATGTGTGACCAGATTGTTGACATTGTTCAATCCATACCTTCATCCAATCAAGATTGTTGGTGACGTACAAATGTAGTGCATCCCTCGACCAATTGCCAAAATAGAGTGAAATTCACAAGCGACCTTATAATTGGTTAAATGCCCACGATGCCGAGGACCTTAATTTTGCATGATTGAATATTGAAGATTAAAAATTAAATAGAATTTTAATATACATAAAAACCATATGTAAAATGCATTCAATTAATCTCACTGACCATCTTATAATTACCTCTCACTTTCCTCAATCTACCTTTCCCCAACAGGTACTTGTAATTTGTTAATGGAGTTGGGATCCCAAATGCGATCTAAATGGATCTTTGCACCGCAAACTTAGGAAGATATTCACTAATGCTTTTTACCATGAGTGCAGTATACCATATACCCCTCCACCATGGAACCCTCAGGATGTGTTTTTTGTCTAACCAAAGCCTTCAAAAATTTCAAGTGCTTCTCAACCATCCACATTGACCTTGTGTGTACAGGTCCACACAATTCAATCTCCTCAACTTGGTGTATGAGGTAGTGTTCTTGTGCATTGAAAAATGTTGAAGGTAGACACTTTTGCATTTCACACATTAGACAAGGAATTTTTCTCTTCCAATAATTTATATCTTCTTTATGGATTTCTTTAGATGATAGCCATCTACAAGTGATTCAAGGTACAAATATATTAACGATATTTAACAAAAATATACAATATATTACATAACAAGTAAAAAAAATGGCAATTATAAGATGTATACAGCGAATTGAACAAATCTCGCTACTTACCTCATGTATTTTCCAAGATCATATATAACTTGTTTCACATTGTTGTCAAAGTTGTCTGGGAGAGATAGAGGTAGAACGTACTGCAACAATTATAAAATGATCTTTTCATTATTTTTCCAAAAGTAGTAAACACAATACACTAAAAAGTACATGCATTATACAAGTGTATATAATATACCAAAATAATTACCTTAATGAAGGTATGCCAATCATGGATTTTCATCCCTGACCCAAATTCACCTTTCTTTGTTATTATATTGTTTATGTTTGCAACAAATCCTGTGGGAAATTAAATTTTTTGTATGACTTTTTTTATAGCATTGCTTTGCTGCTCACATTATGTAGCAAAGGAAGGGCACTTATATTAATTTGGTCTCCATCACTATTCAATTCAATGACATTTTTTCATTGCATGATTGGCTTCTGAAGAATCCACTACAAATTTTTACAATTTTTTTCTTTTGCCATACCTTCCATCCAATATTTCATAGCAGCTTTTGTTATATTCTTTACATTATGCATTGTATCAAACAAATGCACAATTTGTAGCTGCTCATAGTAAGGGCAACCTACTAAATTGTGCAGGATAACTTTAGATCCACATGGAAGCCAACCATTAATGCCTTGATGACCTTCATAAATTAAACAAATTAACAAAGCGACAATCGTTGTCCAATTACAAGCATGAGTAAACACAACACAATATAAAATATAAATTCAAAACATATCATATGATAGATAAAAAAATTGATATGATGTATAACCTTGACGATTAATTCTATTATATTCCAACTTCCATAGGTGAAGTGACATTCTTCGTGGTTTTGATGTAGTCTCATCTTTCCCATTGAAAAGATGTTTTTTAGTAGTTCGATACTTATGATTTCTATGGAGGAAGTGCCTATACTCATCAAACACCTGCTTTCCTAAACTTGTTGAATGACAAGATTTCATCTTTGGACCACAAATTGGACATACAAATTTTCCCTTTGTTTGAAGACCTGCAAGTTGATATATAATTGGATTAAATATGTCAATTTTATAATTATATATAATGAATAAATTATTTAAAAAACATGCATGATATGTACTTCATGAAATTAAATATTGTTAAAAAGTGCAATCAAATGTTGCAACACTACCACAAAAATGTGTTATGCAAGGGCATCATGAATTGTCATACAAGCATTGCATGGAATTGAAATTGTCTTTGTCCTATTGGTGCAGGCGTCATACATAGTGACACCATTCCATAACTTTAGTAGCTTTCGTCGATAAGAGGCTTCGATATATACATTCATATCTTTAACTTGGTACTTACCTAGTTGAATGAACATAAACATTACATAATTATTATAACCATTTTACTGCAATATATATAAATTAATGTACATGACTATTGAATGAAAAAAATATAAGTCATTATACAACAAATAAGACAAATGAGATGCTACTACGTTAAAGAAAATTGATGTAAACAAATACCTGGAACAATCATTGACAACATTATGTACTCCCTCTTTATTGACATCCATGGAGGAATGTTATTGTTGATAACAAAAATAGGCCACACTGAGTAAATAGATCTCAACTCTCCAAATGGATTGACACCATCTGCTCCCAATGAAAGCCCGAGATTACGAGGTTCTTCTTTAAAGTGTGGCAATTTTTCTTCGATGTCCCTAAATGCAGAACCATTCACAAGCATTCGAAGAATGTCATCTCCACTTCTATTTCGTGCGTGGTAATCCATAAATTGCACTAAGCTTTTGTACTTAAATAATCGTTGCATACGTGGAATAATGAGAATATAACGAAGAGCCTTGCGAGGCACCTTTTTGTTAGTTGATGCATTCGATATCTGCTATGACGATGCGGGCATTCTGTTGCAAATTCTTATTTGTTCTTGATATATAATATGATCATTGGGACATGCATCCAATTAACGATACTCCATTCCGATATCTTTCATAATAGCACATAAATCTTGGTATGAGCGAGGTAAAATATTTGATGGTGTTAACAAAAATTCACCAATCAATCTACAACAAAAAATAATTTGTTCATATAAAGAATATTAATGGTACATATTTCATCATTTATTTACTAGTGATGAACTAACGACAATTAAAATAGATGAAAAAAGATGACATTTATGACATACCTTAACATCCGTGAGATTGCTATGTTTGATAAAACATTCATAATCTTAAAGTTCAACAGCAACAATACAGCAGAGAGAAGAGTTGTTTCAGAGCCTTCATAAAGGGGCCCGTATGCCTTGTCAAGTACAGGTAAATCATGAACATCATCAAAGTCATCTTGATCATCATGATTAGCTCTGCCACTAAATGTGGCATAGATCAATGTATTTGTACCATCATCTTCAACTGTGTTTTCTGGCGCATGATCATCTTCTTCCATAGGATCATTAACTTCATCTTCAATATTCACAGCTCCATGTTCATCCGCTTGCAAAACCACATTCTCCGGGCTGTGATAATCAATCTTCCTAAATTGCTTTATAATATTAGTAGACACAATTAAACCATGATCATGATCAAGTGATTATATATATATAAAATGTTAAAACAATATAAGCATTTACAAATTCAATCAATATAAACACATATAATGAACAACTTACCAATGGACAATAATCATGCCCCTTCAATGTGACCATCGCCTACAATGTTTCACCATTATTGTTAAAAGCCATCTAGTCTTTAAGCCCTTGCAATTATTGCAAGGACAATAACATTTCCCATCACCCTTTCTTTTCAATCTAGCCCACAATCTATCAAGTGTCTCTTCATTTTTTACGGACTAATATTATCGACATGATTTTTCTTTGCCAAGCTTGACCTGCTAGATCTTCAAAAATATCAAACTCACACTGTGTTTTATTCATAGACAGGTAACATGGTCCATATGATATTTTACACCAAAAATTTGGCATGCAACCACCCACCCATAAAGAGATAATTAAAGTTAATGACCCCAAAAAGCACTTTACAATACTAATTCCAAAACTTATTAAATTCTGATTTTACTATGATTTTCAACTGTTAAGACTCCTAAAATTAGAATATTGAACTTGATCACAAAATTCCTACAACAATAGAGGTAGCCCGAGCTGAGTAGGTAAGTGACCATTCCTAAGAACGAGTGGAATCATCATTGCTAATGTCATCTGATTTATCCTTTTAGTTAAAAGATCTGATGTGTCACTTCTTATGGCCGAGCTTATCCCTAGGGCCCTCAACATTGAAGCCTAATAAAAACAATAGAAGCATTGGTAAAAGCATGATTAGGGTACAAACCCTAGGCCTCCGTAGAAACATAAACAATAACTATAGTGGATTAGTGAGGTTCCAATACCAAAAATATTGAGACATTGTAGGTAATAACAAATCTTGCAATCTAAATATTGTAGCCAATAACAAGCACACTATGTAACTACTGACATTTGTAAATGCAATCTACGGTAAGAAGAATGGCAGTCACTTGAGATGTGACAGTCAAAAAGAGGTTGAGCAGTGACAAGATAATAAAGCTCAAACCTTGCATAGTAAAGTGGAGATTTTAACAGTGAGTTTCCTTACCCCTTGCTGACCTTAAGGGTTTTTCAAATGCTTTTGGTAGTGTTAGACAAGGCAAATGCAATCAGGGGAATAGCTGTCCAAATGTAGTATGAGTGGTAATCCTGCCGGGTTGATGTTTCTTCTTAGCCATTAATATTGTATAATGGAGGTAGTGGATTGCATGTTTGGTAGGTGTTTTGAGACTCACCAAAGATGGGAAAATAGTGAATAATACCTTGTGGACTGTGAAGTAGTGTCAATAAAGTTGAAGGATCTTAAGAACTACAATACCATGAAACAATGAGTCCCCTGTAGTAAGTAGGCAGTCTATAGGGCATAGTTTGATTTTATAGAAGGATGCTCATGAAAGGAGTCTTCAAGTGATAGTGAGTGAGTTGTTTGAGATTGCAGCTGAGGGTGCAATACCCAGTCTTAAAGGAAGTTAGCAAAGCAGTAAATGTGAAAGGCAGATGTACACAACAAACATTCACAATGTTATCTTCACGTACCTTGAGTTTGAAGACAAAATCTCATTGTATCTTGATGAAAGTAGTGACCTTAATGATCAATCACTGGAAACCATGATTTTAAAACATGCTATTGTGCTTATGGAGGCAAAATTTTAAGCAAGGCGGTGAGTGGTGGTTTGGAACAATGGTAGGTATGAAGGACTTGCTTTATATGCATACTATGCAGTCTAGCTTAAGACAACGTTCTTAGAAGAGATTGAAGGTGGATTATGGAACTCAAGGGTTACCATGAAAAGGATTAAAGCAAAGGCTGAGATCTATTTAAAAGCGACGGTCATGAATATATTAAAGATGTCACATGCAAAACCCTAGTAGCTGGAGTAATGAATACAATACCAAAGAGGATAGTGTCTTTGCAGGGCTGATTTGGAGATCTCCACATTATCTGATACGAGGAAATACATCATTATTTATTTTTTAATTAAAAGAAATCATTCTAAACCACATATAGGATACATTGATACTTCAAAAGCATCTGAAGGAATTTGAGATTATGCACATATATGTCAAGTAACATTCATAAGGTTTAGAAAATCTTGATCACTCTCTAGAATAGCCCATTAAACATGGGTTGTGCTTGAATACACTACATAATTGATATAACACAACCACTCTGCATATCAACCAGAGTTATAGGCTCTTTATTGCAGCAAGAGGTAATCACTCTTCGATCATGCTATAATTACATCCTAACCTGTTAAACTTGAGACAACCTGAATGCACCCAATGATGATTAACACCTACATTATACAACCTGAATTAACTACATTATATGAGTGCCTCCATTTCTATCACAAAATAGCCACATTAAGCTTGGGTCACACATGAATGCATCCTGTATTTGTTATAGCACAACTGAGCCAAATGACCAATACAGTTATGGATCACATAATTCTGATCACAAAATATGTTCCTCCATTTGTGATCTTATGGTGATTCCACACAACAAAATCACGGACATGAAATTCTCAAAACCCTTAATCTCTACAAATGAAATCTGATGAGATGTTGCTTTAAAATATGATTTTCAAACCTGGAACTACAAATTTGACTTCACAACTAAATTCTGCAAAAAAACAATGACTACCCTCAACCTGGTGATATCTTCTTGAATTTTTTATTTTTCCCAAGAAAATTGTCCTTAGTTCTCCAAAAACTGTCTCAAGTAGAGCAAAACACTGTCGCAATAAATCAGGCGCGAACTCACTTTTCTTTATGTTGGCCACAATTTGATTTTTTTTAATTTTTCATGTTTGTCAAGCATTCGATGAAAATAATAGCCAACATTTCGATGAACGTCGGGGATAAACTTTCAAAAAATTGGAAATTACACATCAAATTTTACAAGTACCCGACGAACATCGAATTTTACATATTTTGTTAGACAGTTTTGTCGTATTTTGCAGTCAAATGTATTAGTGATTCACAAAACAATTTTCATAGGAAAAAATTTGCTCAAATTCAACATTCAATAAAATAATTATTTCAAATAAACTCATATCTTATTAATTCAATTCAATTTTAAATACAACTGCATTACCAAAATTCTCTTTTTTATATTCAATGGCCTCTCATGTGATTTCGATCTGCTATCTTATTTGTCGCAATTTTCACCTTCTCTTTCCTACGATGACTCTCTATGCAATTTATGTGATCTTTGATTTTAATTCCCCTCACTATTCATATGCCACCCCCACTACCATACCTCACGATGCATCCATGTCTCTTAAGCCTAGCACAACTCCCCTATGTTGTGTTTCCTTCCCACTCTCCCACACAACCCCTTCACACTATTATTCTCCTTTTTGCAAAACCTCAATAACTTGGTGTTGCTCCCTTCCTCTTAGACTTGGCCCATAATCCTTTTTCCATGTAGGAGCATGACCTCTCTTCTTCCATGCTATCTCTCCCAATAAATCCCTCTTGAAAGAAAAATTCTCTCCTCTCTTATATACGCAACATTTCCATCTATTTTGATAGTTTTTTTTGGAAATCTTTTCCTTGATGTTGCATGCCAAACTCCTCCATGCACCCTTTCTCTTGTTCGCCATTTTTTCTTCCCTTCTGAATATTTAGGTAGCAGATGTTTATGAGATAAATTCTCAAGTATGTGAGGTGTCACCAACCAAGCCAAGCTAAATTTGAATACAACATATGAAGCTTTTAAAATATCTTTTTACAAGCAATATGGCAAGCTAATTCTTTGTGTAGATCATCTTTTTTGAAGAAAATAAAATAACTTAATTTTCAATTTAAGCTAATTTAAATTATTTATGAAAACCAAAGAAAAAGATAAATGTCACAACCTTCCACATGTAAATCCATTCTTCCATCACTTTGTGACATAGAGACAATGATGAAATCTTGCAAAAATCCTCTTTCAACGATTATTTGGAGCTCTTCAAAACTCCTACAAGTGTGAGCATATTTAGATGTGATTGGAAATTTTATCATTGAATATCTTTTCCACTTCCAAAGTTGCATTCGTGTTTTCCTGCAACAAAGAACATCCACCAAAACTGGAACGAATATGAACACCATCTTTTTGGTTGACGCAGGATCGTGCCTATACCCAGATGCTCCTACATCAGAACTTGTGATTGAAAAGTGAGCCTAAATTTGAGGGACAAATTCAATACCACCCTTGTCCAAAAAAGCTACTTTTTTGGGATACGTGAACTCCACATGGTTGGTTACAATCTGATCTTTGTTTCCTATGAATTGTAGCTAACAACTTTCTAATATAAACTACACATTACACACATAAAAAAGGGGAAAGGGTGTGTTATATAGGGGCTTTCCTAAGTCAAAGCCCATTTTGGTGTTCCCACCTCTACATATAACAAATGATGATGATTAAGAGGGAATGCCCTAGGTTGGGTAAAGGCCAAAACAATAACTGACTGAAACAATAAATGATAAATGATAATGTTACCTTAAGCATGAAACCCTTTTCAAAGTGATGTTCACACCATAAGTTTCCACCAAAGGTATTTGATGGATGCTTGAATGGATTTAAGACCTATAACGGGCTAGTCCAAAAAACACAATAGATTGCTGTAGTTAGCATGTAGAGGATAACTCACACATCTTCACAATAAATGCATCATAATAGCTCCTTCTTCATAATTTCCTTCTTCTTTCTTTCTATCATGTTCAAATGAGTAAAAATTGTTTATATATACATTCCAATTAATAATTTTGATTATAGGCTGACCTAGGATCCTTTTAATCCTCCAAGGACTGACACCAAAGCATCAAATTTGAATTAGGCCCCCTTTAAGGTCAAGGGAACTAACCACCTATCTAGGTGCTTTTTTCCTAAATTTATCGAGATTTCAAGAAATTTAATGTATTTTATGATCTGGCCCCAAAATTAATAAATTATTATTATTAGTGTTGAAAGAAAAATAGGGTGTCAAGGTAGTGTGAAATTTTGGGGGGTGACAATTTACAATGCTACATTTAGCCCCCACCTTAGTGAGAGCATGAACTTACATTTGAATACTCACACTAAAGGAATAAATTATTCTATCAAAAATTGAAGAGACAAGATGACACCAAGTTGAGAGGTGCACAAGCCCCCAACATAGGATCTCATCAATCTACATTGTTAAGACAACATGAAAATATATTGCATGCAAGACAAAGAAAATACATAGAGAAATCGATGGAATACACATCAAAGAATACACCACACATATATAAATCACACACAATGCATACAAGGAATACACAAAGCATACAAGTAATACACAAGGCAAACACATAGAATAAATGAAGCAATAATACAGAATATGTGAGGAAAACACACAAAATACATGAAAAAAACATGTGAAATACATAAGGCAAATATGATACGCACATAAAGAAAACATAACACACACAATAAAAAATGAACAAATGTTAGTATATAAAAACTAAGGATTCAAGTTAGCTTGAGATAAAGAGACCTCAGTATGTAAGGTTGTCTTGGTTACCAAGCATCATCCATAAAATGCACAACATACACATCTAAAAATACTAAATTAATAGGATGCATATATCTACTAGCTAGCAAGGTGTTATTCTAGGTGTCCATGCAATATGATGGGTTTCAAAAGGCTAGCAAGTTGTGTTATGCTAGTTTACACATGAAAAACATGGCTCCACTAGCAAGTAATTTGTGTTATGCTAGGCCTATGCAAATCAAGATGCAAGGAGTAAAAACAAGTTTGACGTCATGGAGGATGAATAAATAGTTAATGCCATGGCCTAGACAAATTGCTAACTATGCCATAGGGCACATTATAAACACCACCACCACCAAGGGAGTATGTCAATAAGTCAAAAATCACAAGATGTTAATGTGTGGATATAAAAATGAATATGGTGATATGCTTCCCCTTAAAACTTCAACATACTTGCTATGCTGATATTTTAAGGAAAAGAAGGGGAAAGAGGCGATCCTCAAGAAGGATGCACACCTCCAAAAATATTTATCCTTACTCCCCAAGTATATAGGCAAGGGAAACCATGATTAGAGACTATCGTGTTGCTACCATAGATGAAATATGGTTACACATATGATTGTACCACCATGAATGGAAATGACCACACACATGGAGCTATGAATGCCACATAGTGAGGAGAAACACAATAGGTGAGATATTATCATTTAGAATGAATAGGTGCATCAACACATGGAAGAGTGATAGCACCAAAATCAAGAACTTGTATTTTAGTGCTCAAGGATTGGAATTTATTGGTGGAACGACCATGCACTTGATGATATGCACAAAAAATGATTTTTATGAAACTTCTTATGTGTTGGAGGATGAAGAGTGAATGAGTGGTCTTTTAGAAGCCTCGACAAAAAAATTTCTTGCTCAAATAGAGGATAAGGAGTAGGATACAATCCTTTTTCTTGTGAAGAAAATCTTGCTCGCTTACCGCAAGAAGATTCAAATGTAGTAGATGATGGAGGATGATGAAGAAGAAGGTTGGAAACATAAACCCTTTTTAGAAAGGTACAGTGTAGACTTCATGTGATCCTTAACTCCTTGTTGCATGTTTTCATTATATCCAATATTAGAAAGAATTTTAAATCCAATCCCATAAAACTCTTTCAACTTAGATGGAGAATTCTTGTCTGAATGATTATGAGAAGAATTGGTTCTTTTGCAAGAATTTACATCCTTTATATGTGTTGAAATGTTAAGGTTAGACATCACCAACACACAAGGGATGAAATCTAAAGATCCCCTATCACCATCATGGGATGATGATTTTGGATTTGTTGATGTAGAAGAGGATTGAGAAAATGAAACACAAGAATCCTTAGGTTTATATTGTGAGATTTTAAATTTTCCTACAAAGGAGGGTGTAAAATATAATGAATCCCAATCATCACCAAAACATGTATTTGAAGGGGAAGCCATATTGTGATAATTATTTGCAATTTGAGAAGAAGAATGACAAGATTTTGTTGAAACAATATCTGACTCTATAGGTTTTGATGGTGACTTTTTATAATCCCCAATGAGAGTAGATGTAAAATCGAACAAACACCAATCATCATCCAAAAGTGCATTCATAGTATTATTATCATTGGAAGGTGATGGTGACACTTTTGAAAATGGAATCAAAGTACTAAGAGAGTTAGAAATGTTATGCTCGGCTTGGGAATGCAAATAAATTTATTTATCTACTTTAACCGTATATATCTTGTTATTATATTCATATTTTATTGTATGGTGAAGAGTAGACAAAACTCCCTTTATGACATGAACCTGTGATCTACCCAAGAGAAGATTATATGAAAGAGTTTTGACAAGACATAGATAGGTGTAGGTAAAGTCACGGGTTCTATCTTAATAGGTAGTATGATTGTCCCCAACGGTTGCCTACCAACATTATCAAAGCCATAAATAGAAATATTATTCAATTTTATGTGAGTCGTATTCACACCAATCTTACCTAAAAGGTAAATGTTATGTAAACATTAAGACCTAATCCATTGTCAATGAGAGTATGTCTAACCCTAGTTTTGTCAATGATGACAAAGTTACCATTACAGCTTCATGTTGGTTTTTGAATTCAGGAGGAGGTAATTCATGTTGAGGGAATGTAATATTCAAGTTTTTTCATTCATGTTATCTAAAAAGGTTGCTACAACATTTGGTTTAACATAAGGTGGTACAAAAATATTTTACAAAGCCTCTTGGAGTATACCATGGTAGGTAGGTGATGTTTGAATTAAATCCCAAAGAGAGATCTTGGTTGGAGTATTGCAAAGTTTTTCAAGAAGGTCATGCTCTTTGTCACTAATTTGAGAAAGTGGAGGTGCAGGGAAAAGGTATGGTTGAGGAAATGGAATGGAGGTTTTTATTTGTTTTGGTTGTTTATTAGTTTGAGTGTTATATGTGTGAGCCACTACATGATAATTTAGTTTTTGCAACACATTTAGGTGTGAGTTTTTTTACAAAGTTTAGGATATGAATAAGAGGTTTAGAGTAGTTTGAAGGAAGTCCAATAATGAGGGAAGGCATAGTTTTATGCTTAAGAAAATGGGAAGGAGGATAAATGATAAGCTTTGGCTCAAGACATCTCTTGAGATGGATAGAGAGAAACATCTTGAGAAGATGCAAAGTCTAGGCACAAAATAATATTTGGTTGATATACCCAAGGGAGAATCAAGTAGGTTGGCTAAGATTTTGATCACTCTTGATGAGAAAAACAAAAAATTATATGGAACAAGTAAATTAAGGTCAAACTAGCAAAGCACAACAAAATTTGGAAGTTTTAAGATAATCTACCACAAACAAGAATTGGATCTAGTGATATATCACATACAAGGTTTACTAAAAAAATTGATACCAAATTGACTAGATAGGGATGTGAGTTCCTTAGACTAGAGGTGCAATATTTTAACAATTTAATTTTTTGGAAATCTACTATAGTGCTGAGGATCTGAGGTTGCATAGGTTTAGGTCTTAAAGCAAACAAATTTCTAGAAATGCATGAGAGCCTAGTTTTTCTATGTAAAGAACACATGCATAAAATTTAATGTTTTTAAAGCAATGCAATATGTTCAAATGATATTTTTTAGAATTTAAAATATTGTAACTAATTGAATTTGTCTTGAAAATGTTGAAATATAATGCCTTTTGATCTTTTGAAATGAAAAACAATATGCAAGTCTTTATGTTTTAAATGATTTTCACTAAAATGTGCATTCACATTGATAAATGAAAATAACCTAAGATTACACTCAAACTTCTCAATGAAATAACTCAAATCTAAGCCCTAAATAAGGAAAATTGGATAATTATGCAATTGAATTCAAAGTATTTATAATTTTGATCCAAATTGAATTCACCAAGGTGTTTAATGTTTTATGAACAAAAAGAGAAAATTCTTAATTCTAAAAATGAAACCAATGTAAACCAATAACAAGACATTCAAATAACCTAGGTTTTGAATCAATTTTTAAATTTTATGCCATAAAAAATAAAAAATTGTAATTGTAGGATATGTTAGGTTCACCAAAATTTAGAGTAGGAAAAAGGGTCCTAGATCCAACTAGGTTAACTAGGATCAACTTCTTTTCACTTTCCCTCTACATTCAGACACAAAACAAGTAGGATTTGATGATTGGCTAGTTGCCACAATGAAGAAACAATATCATAGGATTTTATCCTTTTGATTTATAAAGATGAAAAATTTATGCATGTTTTAACAAGCCTACTTGACATACACCCTAGATCTGAAAATGTAATTTATTGTATAGATGAAAATAGGAACTAACATAATAGTTGTAGATATGGAAAATAGATACATAGAGGAACCTGTGACTTAAAACTAGGCCTAAATTTGAGGGACAAATTTGGTACCACCCTTGTCTAGAAAAGCTACTATCTTGGGGATCTAAAAACTCCAAATGGAAGGTTATAGTTTGCTATGTGTTTCCTATGACCTGCTACTGATGAATTTTTTTTTATCTAACCTGCACAAATGAAAAAAAAAGGAAAGAGTGTGTTGTATAGGGGCATTCCTAAGTCAAACCACATTTTGGTTTTTCCACCTCCATGTACAAAAACTGGCGATGATCAAGAGGGCATTCTCTAAGTCGAGCAAAGGCCAAAATAATAATTGACTAAAACAATAAATGATAATGCTACCTTAGGCATGAAATCCTTGTCAAAGTGATGTTCACACCATAAGTTGCCACCAAAGGTTTTATAGATGCTTGAATGGCTTGAAACTTGAATTATGTTAGTCCGAAATATATAATAGATTGTTGTAGCTAGCATGTGGAGGATAACTCATACATATTTGTAATAAATACATCATAATAGCTCCTTTTTCATAATTGTCTTCTTCTTTCTTTCTCTCATGTTCAAATGAGAATAAAACTTTTCTATATATACATTCCAATTGACAATTTTGACTATAGACAAACCTAGAATCTTTTTAATCCCCCAAGGACCAACACCAAAGCATCAAATTTGAATTAGGTCCCCTTTAAGGTCAAGGGAACTACCCATCCTATTTGAGTGCTTTTTTCTCAAATTTATTGAGATGTCAAGGAATTTAATGTATTTTTATGATTTGGCCTTAAAATGAAAACAATATTAATATAATTAGTGCTGTAAGCAAAATAGGGTGTCAAGGTAATGTGAAATTCTTGAGGTGACAATTTACGAATCTACAAGCCATAATAGTGTATGTAGAGGGGGTATCAAAACCATAAAATTGAAGGGTATATTAGAATTAAAGTTATTTATTAGTACCCTATAAGTGCATGTGTTATGTCATTGATTTACTAATTAAATCTCTTGCTTATGAAAAAGGGCGGAAAAGTTAGAATTTAAAATTTGATAAGGTTTCAATTTTATGCTCCATGAGATTGAACCAAATCAACCAATGCTCTACAAAAATGAATAAGATAGAGAAATTAAAGATATAATTTTTCACAATCCATCGTAATTAATTGAGGGAGGTTCCAAATATAATTGTATATTAACTTTTTAGCACCATTATTATAATTAAAATCTCTCTCAATTCAAAATAGAGAAAATAATTAATTCAAAGAAAGATTCAAATGTATTTAGTTGAATGCACATAAGAATAAATAAAATAACTCCTAAATGATAAATATATTAAAATGCATGTAAATAAGAATAAGTAGAAATTAAAATATAATTGCTATTAATTTTTCACAATTCATGTTGAAATAATAAAATAAATGATGGATCATTGATTATGATCCGAAACATCAAAAAACATACACATTGAATCAAGAAACAATCTTATTAAATCAAAATATAAACTAAACCTAACGCAAAATGGCATCTATGGAAACATATTCATCAACGTGGGACCAAAACTATATGAAAAATGGCATTGGATATGCAAATCTCACCATTACAAATATAAATTATTATTGAAAATTCTTGTGTTTGGCTTAATCTTTATGTTCATTCATCCTCTAAACTCTGTTGGTTGCATAAAAATTCAATGCATCACATCACACTCATTACTTTTCAAAGAAGTAGCTGCGGATGAATATCTTGACTTTGCCTGCAAAATTTGCCATTTGTTCATGGCCATTGAGATCACCATGTAAATAAGTCTATGCTTTATTGGAAATCTCTCTACGTTTCACATTACCAAGACCCCAGGATTGAATGACGTGTTTCCCATAAATTTACAAGAGGGAGGAGCCCTTATTTATACAACCATGGGTCTTTGTGTAATTATGACATAAGAGCCTACGAACTTTCAAAAAAAATACTAGGAAAAAGAAGAGAAAGGACAAATATTAAAAGAGTTGCAACATTTGCAAGATAATCTTCAAATGACTAATACCAAATTGATGAACAAGAGGCAACATATGTGTGGATAATTAAGAATTTTATTTTTAGTCAAATAGAATCATGATGGATTCTTGTCACTTGTTACTTTTGAGAGTGTAAAGTGTTTTATATATGGTGGGTAATGAATCCCAACCAACCACTATGAATGATGAGAAGCTCATTATTAATGGTCCTTGAGGTAAGTGGGGCAAGGTATACATGAGATCAAGAGGGCCACATAATATTAACATTAGTTTAACCTAATATTCAAATATACTTGAGTGGGCCAAGGAAATGATGGTTCATGCACAAGGATCATTGGAGAGAAGGCCCAAATTGAATTGATTGCAATGAGCATTAAGAAGCTTTCAATTGTTGAACATTTCTTAGAATCAATAAATAACACAACGTGGAAGGTGCCAACATGGAGGGGAATCTAAAATCCTTGAAAAGGAATCCATTGCAAGATGTAACTAGTTTCATAAGGACAAGTGATGTGAAAGTAGTATCACTATTTGATGCCTTCAATAGATTAACAATTGGTTTAACCTGGAGGGTGTCAATGTAGAAATACCAATGTAAACCTCTAAAAAATGGAAGAAAGTGAGTGGATTGTGGGTCCCATTACAATTTCATTTCCACAAGAAAGAACCTGTTGATGTCATTATATGGATGATGAATGAGTTGTAGGAATTTCTAGCTTGCTAAAAAATTTCTAAGAGAGAAACACTATACATCTAATAACCAAAGCTAGGTAGGGCCCATGTGAATAATTTTGGGAAACGTGTCTCAATATTTCTCTTAATTTTAGGATTAAAAAAAGTGATTTTCATATGTAAAGAGGAAAAACCACTTTCTAGGCTATATATTTGGTTGTTGCCCAAAATAAATATTTCTAATTGTTCAACCTCACCGACAAGGTTTCTTGTTGTGTATATATCTTTAAGTACCTTGATTCAAAAAAAATGGATCTAATCCACCCATTAGATTAAAAGTTATGGCCTCCAAAATTTTGCATAGGAAATGTGAAAATTTGTTGGATACATGAAAGAGTTGTAAAGGGGAGCACACTTCTTAATCAAATTATGATGTAAGTTATTTGACCCCCTATATTTAGATTTTTTATTTAGGTTGTTGCCTTATTTTTGGCCTAAGGAAATTATGATAGTCAAGTAAACACCTAGAGATAGTCATAAGCTATCTAGGATAGTTGTAAAAAAGAGGTGAGTAGTGGTCTCATGCAAATAAGGAGATGGTTCATCATAATAGTGTCACCAAATCCACCTAAATTATTTTCATGTGGATCATATTTCATCAAGGAGACATTAAGAGAGGAAAGTGTTCCTAGCATGAATAAAATTTTATAGTATATGGTTAGTATGAATTTCATGGGAGATAAAAGGATGGTTATGGAGGGAAAGGTGGATAACCATTGTATAAGAGGTGTGCATGTGTATTTAAAATTCTCTCACTATCCTTTTAAGGACATTCCCAAAAGGAATATTTTCATGTAACATATATTGTCTCAACATAGCTTAAGAGGATTATCATATTCTTGAGTGGCTTTCCCTAAGTAGAAAAATGATATTTTTTGTATTAAATATCATAAAATTTAAAGGATTACACAATCATCAGTTGGGAAGACCACGCAAGGTCATATACATAGTAAAATACAAACTATTTTAAAGAAAACAAAACTATGAAGTATTTAACTACTAGATCTACTTAGATACATTTACCATTACATGATAACAAGACAAAATTTAATCTTTTACAATGACTTGTTAAAATAATAAAATATAACCATTTTTCATAATATTATATGCTTCCTCTTTGATCTACCACTTCATTTCTCATTGCTGCCTTGGTGGAATTATATCTTATTTTCTGTTGTGATGGTGGTTTACCTCTTTTTCCTATGACACTTATGGGTAATTTGTTGTATTCCTTTTGAAATTCTAAATAGCATCTCATGTATGGGGTATTATCAGCTTCATTTAGATGTCAATTCCTTCCAACTTTAACCTTTTTCCTATTGAAATCCACATAAATTCACAAGTTTGTCCCTTGTGTTCTCTGTAGTGGTTGTTACCTACACAACAATATTGTTAAACATGAGAGAAAAAGGACTTTTATGCCCTAAACAAGTTATTTTCTTATTTTAAGGCTATCATAAGGTTTCAAGTGCCTTGAATATCATAAATGACCACTCTATAGTAAAAATCATTATTATTTACAAGAAGATAGTCACTCACTATTTCAAGAATTTCCATGAAAGGAAAAAGATAAACCTTCTATTGTCTTAAAACACCATGAGTTAGTCATGAAGTCACAAAAGGAAATCATGCCATAAACCTATATTGGTAGGTCATGAATGTTGAAAGAAGATAGTCATATTCTACAATCAAAACTATTGTTACAATGAGAAAAATTGGCATTCATAAGGTTTACATTGGGACCCAAGAGAGTTTATTATACATGGACCCAATGTCCACTTGGGTGATCCCACAATATTGGTTTACAATTTTTGGCCAAACTAGACACTAAAATAATTTTTTCTAACTAAATTTTCACTTTCAAGCACCTATACCAACTAAACCTTGAGGAATTTGAAGATGATGTAAACTACTGATCTGTGACATTTTTATCTATAGATTCTAAATATTTTTTTTCCAAATTTTTGGAATCAAATTGCACTTCTTTTTCCATCTCCTTCGAAAACTAGTTTTTTTCATAAAACAACATTTTTAAGGAGTGATGCTCACCGTATAACGCATAACAATTTTTCCATAAAGTATAAAATTCTATTTTTTTCAAATTTAGATTTGTAACTATGATATCTAGTGCTTCCAATTAGTTTCATAGTGTTTTATTAAATATTTTATCATTAATCAAGTTTCGAAGTCAAACCAGTTACAATTCAAACGTAGGCGGACCGTATAATGCATAAATTTTTTTGTATGTATCAAAATTCTTTTTTTTTGTTGGATCAAGGACTTCAATATCTAGTGAACTCATATTTTTCAAATTTTTTGATAATCTACTATTTTTCCACATGTGCAAAATAGAGAGCTTGATTTTCGATGAAAAACATACATTCACAAGAAATAAAAAATAAATATAATAATTAAATTAAATTTATTTAAAATTATACTTTCTTTTGGGAAGCTTATAATAAGGACTACATACTTACAAAAAATAAATTTTAAATGAATTCATTTATCCCCAAAAAGGTAAATCAAAAGTGGTTTTTTATCAACATTTTGATAGGTGTAAAGGAGACTCTGTTATAGGTATGGTTTAAAACTAGTGGGGTTCTATCCAAGGGGGTTTGATTTAAGGTAGTTTGATCAAACCCTCTTCAATTGGAATGCTTTAAATGGAACTTTTTAAGGCTTAAATAATTATATTTTCTAAAAATATGTGATTTTAGCAAAAATCAGAATCTCCCAAAAATTGTAAACCAACTTTGTGGGATGACCCACTTGTAGGTCCAAATGAAACATTCATATGTGTCAAGAACTTCAAGAACTACTCCATCATAGTTTAGTTTTTTTTTCTCTCTGGGATCTTATGAGACTGCCTTATAATAATGTTTCCTACAAGGATTAGGAGAGTCAAGGAATGAACCAAGAAATTTGATAGCATTCACCTACCCATCCCAACATTTTGGCATATTTGGTTCAACCCCATGATGCATGAAACACAAAATATTCCTATTGGCATGTTTACACTAATCTCAAACGATTATTTTTATAATCTAATGCATTCATTCCTGAAATGGTCAAATAGTGTTGAGTGGACCAAAATTGAGATAGTGTAATGTAGAGGGACTCTACATCCACTTGTAGGTCCAAATATAAAATTCATAGGTTTCGTGAAGACCAAGAACTACTCTTTCATAGTTTAACAATTTTTTTCTCTCAGGGCTCTTAAGAGACTATGCTAGAATAGTGTAGCTTGCAAGGATCAGGAGACTTGAGGAAAAAATGGATGCCTCTTATAGTGAAGGATCCCATGTATCCACATGTAGGTTTAGAAGAAAAATTTATAAGATCCATGAATTCTGATAACTACTCTATATCAGAAATTGATTGTTTTTTCTCTCAGGGCTCATAAGAGACTGCGCCAAAATAATGCAGCTTGCAAGGATTAGGAGACCCAAGGAATGAACAAAGACCTCTAATAGCATTCACCTACCCACCCTAACATGTTGGCATAGTCATTTTTTCCCCATGATGCACATGAAGAAAAATATGAATGTTTCCATGTTTATACTACTCTCAAATGATGGTTTTCACAAGAATCCATTCATTCTTGGCAATGGTCAAATGGTGTCAAGTTGAAAAAACAAAGATATAATATTTAGGAGGGAACCAATATCCACCTATAATTCTAGAAGAAACATTCATAGGTACCATAAATTTTGAGAAATACTCTATCCTAGTTTGGTAGTTTTTTGTTATCAAGACTCTTAGGAGACTATATTGAAATAATGTAGCTTACAAGGATCAAGATACTTGAGGAACCAATAGATGCATTTTGATAGCATAAAAATACCCACCCCAATGTGTTGGCACAATCAGTTTGGCCCCATAATATATAGAATAAAAAATATGCTTATTTCCACACTTACATTCTTCTCAACTAACACTTTTTGTAAAAATGTTTTCATTATTTGCATGGTCAAATAATGTTGATCTGGAAAAAATTGAGTGAGTTTATTGTGGAGGGACCCCATATCCACCTATAGTTCTAGATGAAACATTTTTAGATGCCACAAACTCTAAGAAATACTTTTTCATAGTTTTTTAGTGTAGAGGAGGAGATTTGATACTTTAGAGTCTTTAGGACAAAGAAGAGTCTAGATGGAGTAAAAGGTCCTCAACTACCTCAAGGAATAAAGCTCAAGCGATGGGATAAAAAAGGGAGAGTTTCAAAATCAGAAAGATTATATCACAAAGTTTTTCTAGATATATTAGCGAGCTCTCGACCAAGGATGACAATGTGGCACATTGGCATCACAATGGTGTACTAGTGTCTCATATGGACTGAAAATAGAGACTATCACAAAAAACAACTTAGGTGACTACTAGCAATCTAATTGCTAAGAACTCTTGAAATGTGAAGAAATAATAGAGTATAATAGAACTAAAATAAAGTAAAGAAGACTAAGCAGATTAAAGGAAATGTAGATGATGAAATGAAGGAAGAGAAAGAAAGTGCTCACAACAACCCAAGTAATGGAGCCTCCAACAGAGAAATGTCTTTAATACCTACACATATAAGACCAAGAGAAAATGTTGGGGCTATTTAAGGGCTTGCCTCAATCAAACCCCTATTTTGATGTTTCCACCTCCACATATAGCCAAATAGATAGATAGATAGAAAGATAAACATAAAAGAAGATAAAATGCATAAACAAGGGATGTGAGGAAACCAAAGAGAGAATGAGTGAAAGAGATAGCTATGAGATTCAAGAGAGTAGTAGAGAATGTTATGAGAACTTTGAAACTATTATAGCAAGTTGTAGAGAGCTATGCAAGCAAGAAAGCAAGAGAAAGAGAAGAGAGAATGAGAGAGCAAGAGAAAATACCAAGAGAGAAAGATCAAGAGACCAAATGAATTGAAAAGAAAGATTTTAAAGACAGAATAGGAGGGAAAAGAAGGTTCTCGAGTTGTTACAAGGAATCTTGAGCCATTTCCATCGACAAAGGTAGGTGACAAGTAGCAACATGCTCAAAAATGGCCATTTGAATGTTGAAATGTCACAAGACACTAGCATCGTGCATAGACATCCGTGCAATGTGCTAGCATCCAAACAAATCACACTTAAGAATAGTGGGAACAAGGAAAACAAAAGGTTTGATGCAAAGCTTACATAAGAAGGTATCTACTGAAAAGGGGTCTTGAGTATCTCGAGGGGAAAAAGGTTGACGCAAGGGCTAAAATGATCCTACACAAATACTAAGGGAGTGGACACTAAAGTGGATGCAAAAGTGTAGGTGAAATTTCCATGGGGTGCAATTTTATGACACTACAATTAGTTTTTTGCTCTTAAGAAATTACATTGGAATAACATAGCTTGTGGCCACACCCACAAAAGGATATGAAAATCACGGCAAAACCTATCCTGGGAATTGGACATTCTAGCAGGTGACTAATACCTCTTCATAGACGTTCATTTACTTGTCAAACTAGGGAACGTAAACTTTAAATGGAGCGGCACAATATATGCACTAAGAACCGGTTTCAGTCACAATCTATTGAAAAATAAACACTTGGAAAGAAATTTCTATCTATGCAATAACGTAAATTTCTCTTAACACAATCATAGACTAACCAAAGCATAAATCGTAATAGCTACAGTTAAGGGACAAACTATAAACTGGCCTTATGCTGCAGGAACAGTATAAGACTAAGCTTGTGCTAAAACTTCTAAAATGAAATCTAACTTGAATTAACAAAAGATAAACAACTACGCTCCTACAGATACATACTAAGTGGGCCCCCTTAGCAAGCATCAACTAATTGACACAGAAGATTGTGCTCAGAACTCCATCAACTTTTATTCATAACGTGAAATCATTTACATTGACTGTTCTCCTTCTGAAAACTAACAAAAACCTTGATTCATATTATATCTCTCTCTTACATAATCTGCTTCTCTATCTATCTATCTATCTCCTTCTCTGATCTGTTCTCCCGCGTAGGAGGAACACTTATTTTTAAAACAGGAGAACAACTAACTAACTAACTCCACAGAGAAAGACGTGGATATGAAAAAATATCCCGAAGTTGAGGAACAGACTCATAAATGAGTTATCTATTCAACTCGATCTAGAGAGAATCTAGCACTCCACTCTTTCAAGATTAAATGTCATTTAAAATCCTTCCCAACGGTTTCGGTCAAAGATTCTTCGCCAGAGCTTCCTCGAAATCATGCAGGAAATGGAATTTACTGCAAGGCTGAGATTGGCTATGCTTGACTCGATCAAACTTCCTTCAACAACCTACGAAACACAAGGTAATAGATACGAAAGAAAAGGTGCATGGCACATACACAATATCCATTCATTAATCACATATTTAAATCTATTTCATCATTCAAAAACTACATGCGCTATACAAGTCATTTGGGAAGTCAACAGGGTAATAAATACAGATATGTCAACATGATCGGCTACAGGAACATGAAAGTGTATTGCTACAGGATATCCCCCAATAAAAAGGTTTCAAGAGAGTTAAAAAACCACAATCAACAGAAGTAAAGGTATTAAAAGTACACCATGACATCCAGATGATGAGCATATTTTGGGCTCATCATTTTCCCCCTACTTAACCCAATGCTGGTCCTCCAGCATTAAGCTTCCTGGTGGTCTCTCTGAAATCAGTGGCTGAGGAATGACCCTGAAATGGAACTCCAAATTTGTAACAAAAGCCTCTGTAACTCTGCCATCCTTCATACCTTCGGGCTTCTATCTTTTCATTAATTTTTGTAGCCTGGTAGGAATAAAGGTGCCACATCAGCACAGGAGGTCTAAATGTTAATGGCAACCACAATTCAAACCTCTTTTAGAGTCCTAGCTGTATGTATTTGCTTGACCGTTTAAGAGCTGCTGTAAAATTTAGTGGACTGTGAGGTTCAGACTTTCTTAACCCAACAGTTAATCTTTCCCACCTCTTTTCAACTCTAGAGTATGACAGTCTCTAGAACGAGTATGATTGTTCCTGAAATTCATCATATACCTATCTCCTGAGATCAAATATTTTCACTCTAGCTGTATCATTATTAAAACCATATGCCAAAGTAAGCCAGGTTTTCAGCATTGTGTAGGGGTTTGAACTCTCAGAACGTAATGGAACAGGCTCATTTCTTTCGGCTTCTTCATAGGTTTCCCATTGCCTACCATAATTTGCTTCATTTGCTGCCCAAGACATAAGTGATCTTAAATGGATATCACCAATATATAGAAGAGAATTCCACTTTGTTTCAAATGGAATTAAGAAGCCATGGAGGTAAAATTCACACAAAGAATTTTTGAGCCAATTAGGGGTTGCCTGATATGCTTCATAAAACTCTTTAGCATTATGGAGAATAGGATCCTAATTTCTGGAAATTATCATCAGTTGAAACCACAAAAACTGTTCTTTGAGGCATAGAGCATAAACTCTGGATGGTGGTCTGCATTCCATAATCTGACCAGTTACCTTCAGCATTTCATCCATCTTTTCTTTTAACTCTTGAATTTCTAGTTTCTGCTCTTTAATTTTCTTTTTCAGTTTCTTCTTTTCCTCCTCCCAAAGACTCTATTGCATTTCAGTCTTGGCTAGGTGGCGGAAAGTCAGGGTTTGTAATGTAACCGGTTTCCATGTAGCTTTGACATATTCCAAAAATTCAATTAAAAATGTTTTCTTATAAATAACAATGGCTTGACAAGTTGCAGGGGGAATTGAGGCTTCATTGACCACTTCCAATGGTTCAGTCTGTTCTTCCTCTTGCTGCAGGAAAAATTCTTGTTGCTGTAGTGGAGAAGACTGTGCTTCCTCTGAAATCTGCATAGCCACAGCAACCAAGTCATCAAGACTTGGTACTCCCCTTTCATTATGCTCAACTTCCCTTGTCTCAACTTGTTCTTCTTCAAGAATAAAAAATGAACTCTGTGCAGCATTTCAGACATATTCTGAGAAACATCAGGTTCAGACTCAACAGATTCTTCTGAAATTATAATAACCTCAGGTTGAGGTGAAGCAGGGGATACTTTACATTGTGTTCTTGTAGAAACCCTTCTTGGCAGTGTTGTGGCTGCAGGAGGTGCTCTCGTAGCCTTCCTCTTTTTGAATTGCCTAGAAGGTTCTGCCTTGTTAGAGGATGATGGTGAACTGGTGATGGCAACAGGCATTGTTGTAGGAGACAATGCTACAGGGGAAGAAGCTGCAGGAGAAGAACGTTTTCTTTTCTGAGATGGGGGGTCAGATTCTGGGATTTTCTCAACCCCAAATGACTCTCCGACCTTAGTTTTTACTCTCTCTCTCCTACTGGCAGTCCTAGTTTGCACCCGGGCAAAGGACTCTAGTGTGAGATCTGCAGGACCAGGTGCTACAGGAGCAGATGATGCTTGCCCTGTTCTTCTACTAGTGGACGCAATTTCTTCTTTCTTTTTCCGATGCCGTGGGGTAAGTGCTCTAGGGGGTTCTAGACGTTGCAGGCTCTTCTAGGCAACAAATTATTCCCAGGAAAGAGGTGATACATCTCTCAAAGAGCGTGCAATCAACAATTTTATGAGGCCATGGTGAGCAATAGAATTATCTTTCCCCTGTTGGGTTCCGTGGGCACATTGTTCCAGAAAGTTTATCAAAAAGTTCAGAACATTAACAACTAATCCATGCCTCATATGACTTAGCAATTTGAAGTGGTAAGAATGCAGGTAGGAGAAACGACCTTCACAAGTTAAATACCTGATTATGAAAGCAGCGTATTTTGGGTATGGAGGAGGCAACGACACTCGCTTGCATCCCTGCTTTGAGACCTCCAAAGGTCCATCAGTGGGTATTGAAAATTCCGCCCTTGCAGAGACAACATCCGAAGAAAAATTTTCTCCAACGGCTGGGAGCCCGGTTACTTCTGCAATTATTTCTTCAATTGCAACAACTATTAGACCCCAAACAGTAGCCTCCCCTTCAGAAAGGGTTCTCAAAAATTCGCCTGTAGCCTCCTCGTCAAAAGCATCTAAACTCAAGAAGTAATTCAGCCAACCACAGAGGCTGAATGCTTGGACCGTTTGAGGATTTTTCATTAACAACTCATGAGCTACAGGCTCATGCCTAACCAGCTGACCACCCATGTTCACAATTTTTCCTTAGCTGACTCAACTCCTTTCTCAAGAATTTCCCCTGTTCTGCTCTAGTTTTTTTTCTGTTCCGCCGTCAATTTCCCTTTCTTCTCCAAAAATGAACTTTATGAACTTTTTAAACAAGCAGTTTTTTTTCCTTTTGAATGTGATTCTCAATGAAAAATAGGTAATGAAAAAGACATGTGATCATATTTGGAAAGTACCAGAAAAATAATAAATAAATATTATCTAAGCAGTTGTGACAGCGGTGAAAGGACAAGTTTAAAAAGTGGATTATCCCACCCCCTACTAAGAGTGTGACATGTGTCCTCACATGTACTAGGGAATAGGTGAAAATTGGGTAATAATGACTGATACAAACAGTGCAGTAAACGAATAGAATGAAATAAATCAAAAATGCGATAATCAAAAGATATTGCGTACCTTTCATTAAATGTTCGTGCGTGCTGAGAAAGTTGACAACTTCGGCATGAGATGACAGTTGGGAATGAGATCATAATTAGGGGTGGTGCGAATGGATGAGGTGGATGGATGACATGGACGGACGGGATGAATGAATGGGATGGATGGATGGAAGATAAAGAAGTGAGATGTGGAGACAAGTGGAAAATGAAGAAAAGGGGTTCCCTTAAAAGGAAACCTTTATTATGAGCATGCATTAGAAAATCACGGAGAAGCTGCAGGAGCAAGGCCAAAGCCTTCAGCTGCAGGAAGAGTTGTGGCAGAATCCTGAACAAACTGATGCTTGAATTCCTCTTTTGAAACTGGTTTATGGTACAACCGGAGGTGGTGTCCATTAACTAGCAGCTTGAATCTAACAGGATCAATTGTAATAAGTTGCACTGAACCATTAACAAATACATTCTCAATTTCATACGGGCCCAACCATCTGGTTTGTAATTTTCCTGGACTGTCCTTATATCGTGAGTCATAAAGTAGGGCCCAATCTCCTACTTTGAACTTCTTCTCCTTAATATATTTATCATGCCACCTCATTCTCTGATTTTGTATCATCTCAGTGTACTGCAGGGCATTCTTGCGGAGCTCATCCAAAGCATTGAGCTACATGATTTTTTCCTTTTGTTCATTTGTTAAATCCATGTCCATCTCCAGTGCTATTCTTAGAGTCTTATGTTCAAACTCTATTGGCATCACAGCTATTTTACCATACACCATTTCAAAAGGTGTATATCTTGTAGCAGTCTTCCAGGTAGTACGGTAGGCCCATATAGCTTATGGTAATCTTGTGGCCCAGTCCTTCCTATGCAAATCTATAGTTTTAGTCAAAATGGCCTCTATATCCCTATTTGTCACTTCAACCTGGCCATTGGCCTAGGGGTGATAAGGAGTTGATTTTTTGTGCCGTATATTATATTCATTGACTAAAGCTGTGATAAGTGTAGAAGTAAATTGTGTTCCTTGATCTGTCACTATTTCCCTAGGGACACCAAACCTAGTAAATATTTTCTCATAAAGAAATTTAGCCACTTTATTGTCCCTAGCATGTTTCATAGGCTTAGCCTCTACCCATTTGGTGACATAGTCTATGCATACAAGGATGTAGGACTTACCATTTGAAGGTGGATCAATTAATCCTACAAAATTGAGTCCCCATTTGTCAAAGGGAGCAACTACAACTTGTGGAAATAGAGGAATCTCATCAAATCGAGTTGGTCTTCCCATCCTCTGGCATCTATCACACCTCCTGGTATATTTGGCTGCATCTCTGTGCAAGGTTGGCCAATAGTAACCAGTATTTAGAATTTTCTTCGTTGTTATTTTGGCAGCAAAATGTCCACCACACGGCTCATCATGGCTGGCATGCAGTATATCATGAATATCCTCCTCTGGTACACATCTCCTCATAACTTGATCTGGCCCTATATAAAACATGCAATCTGCAATCCAAGAAAAGTTAAAGCTTTTCTCTACCAATAATCTCTTTTCCTTAGGGGAGAATTGAGGAGGAGTTCTTCCTATAGCCAGATAATTTTCTATATCAGCATACCATGGGTGAATAACCTTAATTGCAAATAGGTGCTCATCAGGAAAGGAGTCTTCAACAACTGCAAAGTCATCTTGCCTTTGAAGTCTGGAAAGGAAATCGGCAACTACATTGGCCTTACCTGGTTTGTCCACAATTGTAATGTCAAATTTCTGCATCAACAATAACCATCTTGCCAGTCTCCTGGATATTGCAGCTTTGTTCATGAGATACCGAATTGCGGCATGATCAGTATGAACAAATATCTGATAACCAGTAATATAATGCCTGAATTTATTGAGGGCGTAAATGATTGCTAACATTTCTTTTTTTGTAACAGTGTAGTTCAATTCAGCTCCTTGCAAATTTTTGCTTATGTAATAGAGTGCATGTTCTATTGAACCATCCTTCTGCCCTAACACTGCGCCAATGGCATAATCTGATGCATCTGTATGAATATGAAATGGAAGTGACCAATCAGGTCCTTTCAGAACAGGTGCCTATGTAAGGGTGACTTTTAAGTCAAAGAATGATTTTTCACATTCCTCTGTCCAGGAAAAATTTGCATCTTTCTTCAACAGACTGTATAAAGGGCCTGCTGTTTGGCTGAAGTCCTTGATGAATCTTCTATAGTATCCGGTATAGCCTAGAAAGCTCCATACCTCTTGTTGCTTGGTAGGAGAGGGTAACTTAGAGATAACTTCAATCTTAGCAGGATCAACCTGAATTCCTGCAGCAGAAATATAGTGACCAAGTACTATTCCTTCTTGCATCATCATGAAGCACTTTTGACTATTCAGTGATAGGTTGTGATCTTCACATCTCTGTAGTACCTTTTCCAAGTTAGCTTGAGCTTCCTCAAATGTTGTACCATAAATAGTAAAGTCATCCATGTATATTTCCATGCAATCATATGAGATATCTGAGAAGATACTTATGACTGCCCTCTGAAAAGTTGTAGAGCATTACAGAGATGAAAAGGAAAAATTGAATAGGCAAATGTTCCCCAAGGGCATGTAAAAGTAGTCTTTTCTTGATCCTCAGGAGCAATCTTAATTTGATTGTACCCACTGAAACCATCCAAGAATGAGAAGTACTTTTTCCCTGCTAAATTATCTAGAACTTGATCAATGAATGGAAGAGGAAAGTAATCTTTCTTTGTTGCCAAGTTGAGCTCTCTGTAGTCTACACATACCCTCCATTTTCCTCCTTTCTTAGGAACAATGACCAATGCGGAAACCCACTGACTATCAGAGATTGGGTAGATAAAGCCAGCTACTAACATTTTCTGCAATTCTTCCTTAACAAATTCTCTCAAAGTTGGATTAATTCTTCTATGAGGCTGCCTGATAGGTTTGAAGTCACTGTCAATATATATGCGATGTGTACATAATTTTGGGTATAAACCCCTCATATCCCCATAGTCCCATGCAAAATCTCTTTTGTGGGCTTGCAGCATTGTGGCTAGGGCAGTTTGTTGAGACAGAAACAACTTATTATTAATATGCAGACAGCGGCCTGGAGATACTTCTATCTGTTTGGTGAGATCATTTATTGAGTTTGTTGATAAAGGTGGTGCATGTATATCACATAAGAGAAAATCATGATGGTTCTCAGGATCCAGTTGCTGCAGGAAGCGTTGTTGAGGGCGGCTGTCCAAAACAGATGGACTATTCAAACTAGAACTAAACTGCAAAATGTGTAAAAGCAAGTTATCTTCACTTTGAAGCTGGGAAAATGGACCAGTTCGTAGCATCATCAACTGAGTTAATGAATTGACTTCCTCAGATTCCTCTCCTAGATCCGGCCAAACTGGTTGAGACAAATCCAGCAATGGTTGTGCAGGTAGGTATAAAGCCAATTTCTTCCTTGAATGACCATAAGAAATTGTCATGTCTCCTGAACGACATCCTATAAGGGCATCAGCTGTAGCTAACCAAGGTCTGCCTAGGATAATAGGATATCCCCCTAGGGTTGCCTTAGTGGACAATATGGTGAAATCAACAGGGTATTCCCAAGATTCAAGGGTGACAATGACATCTTCTATTACTCCATCAGGTGTAACCGTGGAACTATCAGCAAGCTGCAGGACAATCGGTGTAGACCGAATGTTTGGAATATTCAAACATTCCATAGTGTGCTTGGTCATCACATTAATGGCTGCACTAAGGTCAACCAAAACATTTCTTACTACTTGACCATTGATATTGATTTTTACTACAGGACTTCCAAGATCAGTATATTTTGGAATGACAACTTTCCCCAACATAATATCGGCTAACTGTCCTAGGACATGGATAGTTTGGGGGTCCTTTTTCTTTCTTCCTTGTTTCTTTAAACAAGCCTCTTTAATAGCTTTTCCATAAACTGGAACATCTTTGATTGCTTGAAAAAGAGGAATTTGAACTTGTACATTCTTTAGTTGTTCCAAAATATCAAAGGTGGGTTCTTCAATGGTCTTGGGTGTAGTAATCTGCAATCTCTAAGGAAAAGGTGGTGTGGCCTGAGGCTGCAGGATAGGCTCCTTGGAGGCAGTAGCTGATACAGGTATATCTTCTGCATGATTAGTAGGTTGTTCAACAGCAGAGTCTGGAATCTCTGTTATTACAGGTGGCTGAGGAGCAGGAAGAGTGGTTCCAGACCTGAGATGGATATCATTGATATTCAGGGCATAAGCTGGATATGGGTTGGCTTCTGCAGAATACATAGGTTGTTGTTGTTGCTGCTGCTTGTTATTAGGATTGGACAATGGTTGAGTAGGCATAGGCGTTTGTTTTGGAGGGCCAGTATTTACTACAGGAGCTACAGGAGGAGGCATAAGGGTTGGAGGTTGTGGCTGCTAAGACTGCAGGAATCCAGGTGGTTGGTTCTGCCATTGCTAAGGACCTCTCCATTGAGGGTTCTGCTGCTAGTTACCTGGAGGTGGAGTCCATTGTCCTTGTGGGTATTGCCAACCCCCTTGAGGAGGTTGCCATTGAGGGCTCTGATAATTAGGAAAGTATGGTTAGGAGCATTCCAAGGTGGAGGTGGACCATACATGGGTTGCGATTGGTTATTATAACTAGAGTAAGGATTACCAAAAGTCAAAGGATCTTGAGGTATACCTTGTCTTGGAGCCCATGGTCTCCTTTGTGCAACAAAGAAGACTTGGTCATCTTCACCTTCTATCATCTTAAAACCAGTAGGTAGCTGTTTTTCCTCCATATTGGCCACCAACTTGCATCTGTAGTCACGTTTCTTCTATCTACAATGTGGATAGAACTCAGCCAGGATTGTCTCAGCCTTTTCATGTTTCTTGCGAGCTTGCATGGTATCCAACTACGTAGCCATGTTGTTTATGATGTCCTGCTTGAAATCAGACAGCAAGTTTGTGATCTCCATCCGAGAAACTCCGCTAGAAGAAGACTTTCCCACTGTAGCTTGATGACCTCGGCCCTTCTTCACATTTGCTCGGGAGTAATTGAGACATATCTTCATGAGATCATCCCAAGATGCTTGAGTGATATCACCACCTCCCATCAGGTCCAAGGCATTTATGCAGGTATCATTGATTCCCCTTAGAAAAAGTAATTTCTGAGATTCTTCATTAAGAGTATGGTCTGAATTCTTTTTCAGTGAAAACATGAATCTTGATATATAATCCTCCAGACTTTCATCTTCCTTCTGTTGAATTCAGAATATATCATCACCTTTACTGCCACTCTTACAGTATTCCTTGTATTTCTCAAGGAATTTTGTTTGCATGACTGGCCAACTATCGACAACACCCCTTCCCAAACTCATGAACCATCTGAGAGCTCCCTCCTTCAAGGTAGCAGGGAACAATTTCAGTTTGTGAGCATCTGAAGTATAATCATAACTGCGACAGAGGATACCAAACTCGAACAAAAAGGTCTCTCGGTCTTCTATGACTAAGCCATAGAACTTGGGAAGCAAAGAAGAAGGAGTATTCTTAAGGTTGTCATTGTTTTGTTGGGGAGTAATGGGGAATTCAAAGGCAAGAGGTCAATTCGGTGGATTACGTGCCATGTTCACCTGACCAAGTATAGGAGCAAATGGACTTCCTTCAGGTTCTTCGTCAAATGGGCCAAATAGAAAATCAGCACACAGACCTTCAGCAAATGGGTCAATATCTAAGTCTCCTTCATCCTCAAATAGGCTATAAGCTGGTTCAATTTTCTTGGCAACGAATGGTAGGTTGGGGAGAAATCTTCCCTGAGCGTCTCTCCTTCTATGCATGCAATGAAAATGAATGGTATTTTGAAATATTTTGAAAAACTGACTAAACTACTGCTAATAATGACTATAGCAGGTTCTTAGATTGACACCGTCCCCAGCAACGGCGCCAAAAATGGCCACGCCCACAAAAGGATATGAAAATCATGGAAAAACCTATCCTGGGAATTGGACATTCCAGCAGGTGACTAATACCTCTTCATGGACATTCATTTACTTGTCAAACCAGGGAACGTAAACTTTAAATGGAGCGGCACAATATATGCACTAAGAACCGGTTTTAGTCACAATCTACTGAAAAATAAACACTCGGAAAGAAATTTCTATCTATGCAATAACGTAAAGTTCTCTTAACGCAATCATAGACTAACCAAAGTAGAAATCGTAATAGCTACAGTTAAGGGACAAACTATAAAATGGCCTTATGCTGCAGGAACAAACACAGAGATGGATTCTCGATGCTGCAGGAACAGTATAAGACTAAGCTTGTGCTGAAACTTCTAAAATGAAATCTAACTTGAATTAACAAAAGATAAAAAACTACGCTCCTACAGATACTTACTAAGTGGGCCCCCTTAGCAAGCATCAACTAATTGACACAGAAGATTGTGCTCAGAACTCCATCAACTTTTATTCATAATGTGAAATCATTTACATTGACTGTTCTGCTTCTGAAAACTAACAAAAACTTTGATTCATATTATATCTCTAACTCTTACATAATCTGCTTCTCTATATATCTATCTATCTCCTTCTCTGATCTATTCTCCCACGCAGGAGGAACACTTATTTTTAAAATAGGAGAACAACTAACTAACTCCACAGAGAAAGACGTGGATATGAAAAAATATCCTGAAGTCGAGGAACAGACTCATAAATGAGTTATCTGTTCAACCCGATCCAAAGAGAATCTAGCACTCCACTTTTTCAAGATTAAATGTCATTTAAAATCCTTCCCAACGGTTTTGGTCAAAGATTCTTCGCCAGAGCTTCCTCGAAGTCGTGCAGGAAATGGACTTTACTGCAAGGCCAAGATTGGTTGTGCTTGACTCGATCAAACTTCCTTCAACAACCTGTGACACACAAGGTAACAGATACGAAAGAAAAGGCGCATGGCACATACACAATATCCATTCATTAATCACATATTTAAATCTATTTCATCATTCAAAAACTACATGCGCTATACCAGTCATTTGGGAAGTCAACAGGGTAATAAATATAGACATGTCAACATGATCGGCTACAGGAACATGAAAGTGTATTGCTACAGGATATCCCCCAATAAAAAGGTTTCAAGAGAGTTAAACAACCATAATCAACAGAAGTAAAGTTATTAAAAGTACACCATGACATCCAGATGATGAGCATATTTTGGGCTCATTAGCTTGCAAGGATCAAGAGACCTAGGGAATGAATGGAGCCCTCTAATAGAATTCACCCACCTACCTCAAATTTTTGGTTTATTCATTTTGGACCTAGGATGCAAAAACACAAAATATGCATGTTTCCATGTTTATATTGCTCTCAAATGACACTTTTTGCTAGTATGCATTCATTCTTGGCATGGTCAATTAGTGTCAATTTGACTAAAATTAAGAAAGTTTATTATAGAGGGACCTCGTATCATTGTAGGTCCAAAGAAAACATATGTAGGTGTCATGAAGTTTGAGAACCATATCATATTTTGACAAGATTTTTATCTTAGGGATCTTAAGACATTGCATCAAAATAATGTAGCCTACAAGGATTGACTGACCCAATGAACAAAATGAGGACTCAAGTAGCATTCATCTCCCCACCCTAAGATGATGATGCAGTTGGTTTGGCCCCACAATGTATTGAACACAAAATATGTTTGTTTTCATGTTTAGACTATTCTTAAATGACACTATTTATAAGAATGAATTTGTTCTTAGCATGGTCAAACGATGTTGATTTGCTAGAAGATGGATATTCTTTGATATTCATGGTTATGTTGATTTAGACTATGTAGGTGATGTTGATAGTAGATGATCCACTAATGCAATTACATGTTTACTTTATTTGGTGGTGTTATTAGTTGGATGGGTAATCAATAAGCTATGGTTTCTTTGTCCAATACTAAAGATAAGTATATGGTAGATACTCATTCTTGCAAAAAATAATTTTTCTTAAGAGACTATGTTCAGATATCAAAATAAAAGAAGGTGCAATTGCAGTTTATTGTGATAGTTAGAATGCAATCTACCTAGCTAAGAACCTAACATTTCATGCTAGGGCCAAGCACATTAATATACAGTATCATTTTGTTAGAGATATAGTTGAGGATGGTAGGGTGAATCTAGTTAAGGTAGAGATATTGATGAATTCTATAGATTCTTTAACTAAGTTAAAGAACATAGAGAAGTTTAGATGGTGTTCATAATCTATAGGCCTATCATCTCCTAGTAATAAAATCATGTTGTTGATACTCCCTTTGCTCTTGCAAGGTGTTTAAAAAGTGGGAGAATGTTAGAAAAAAGGTGTCTCAACCCTATAATTATAAAAAGTTACTATTTATATTAATTTTACATTTGTCCATGGATGGCTTCAATTTTTTTCCCAAAGAAACTAAATGGCCAAATAAACATGGTAGTACCCCAAGGTCATGTATGGATTTCAAAATATTAAAGTTTCCATTTTTGAAAGTTTAAAAGTAAATTTTGAGGAACTTAGAGGTTTTTTTGGGCCCAAAAGTGGTCATAACTATAAAATTTTGTTATATATTGACAAACACTTCATGAGCTTTCTAATAGTTTAAATGGTTTGTCAATCAGACTCTTGGATTAAAATTTATGACCTTCAAAAGTTGGGCCTCCCAAGTTGGGAAATATGAAAATTTGTCGTGTTATAGTAATCATGCATTAGATAATAATTACTCTTTAATTGATTATTAGTCTAATTTATTCTCATGCACTTAGGCTAAACTTAGGAGTTTTTTATTTAGTTAACTAAGTGCTTTTCTATGTTAACTGAAGAGAGCTATTATTAGATCATTCTATCTCATTACATGAGATGTTGACACTTGCCATGATCTAATCCATTTACCATTTAGGGTTGCTCCTATATACCACTCAACCCTCATTGTATTATCACTCTTCTACTCTCTCGATCTTTCATGCCTTTGATAGAACTCTCAAACCTTTAATGAGGAATCTTATTTTCCTTGAATATTCTTGATGTTCATTTTGTAGCTTTTTCTTTTTGAGGAATATAGCATTCTTTGTTTGTAGAACTCTTGCGTGGAAGGTGTCTTTATTCGTTGTTTGATCATATGGACCATGTTTTTCACAATTCTAACATGGTATCAAAGTGTGTATTTATGAGGTTTTTTTCTTCAAGAAGGGTTACAGGCTTTAGATTTGGAATCCCTCTTTCTTTTTTTTGCAAATTTTGAAGGTGGGAAAAAATTTGGTGTATTTGGAACCAAAATAGAGTCTTCCATTAGATTCAAAGTTGTCGAGAAAGTAAGATTTGGCTTTTGTTTGGCCTGATTTTGATCCTTGAGGTAAGTTCTATAAGGGTTTGTAGCAATTTCCTTTTTCTCAGATCTGGAGGGTAGCTACAATTTCAAAGTATTTTGAGTACAAAAGAACCTCACTGTTGAATTCAGGAGGCTAATTTGATGAATATTGACTATAAATTTTCCCTATTTTGGCATCCTGAGCTTTTGAGGAAAATATTTTTTTCCCCAGGGGTTGTACGACCCCTGTGCACAACTTTTGAGCAAAACAATTAAAAAGAAGGTGTGGTTTTCTTATTTTTTAGTTTTAAAACAAAATCTGATTTTTTTTTAAATATTGGAAAAATGCAAGTATTAAATTTTTTTAGCGACATATTTTCAACAGGTGGGATATTTTTTTTGCCAACCGCATTCATTAAAGGGTACCTGCAGGTACTTGCAGATGCAGGCCTGTACACCCCTTTGTTCGTTAATGGTTGTACAAGTGTACTGACAACGGCTTTTAGAACCCTATCGGTGACCGACTTTACCTTCCCCAATGGTTCTCACCCTTTCTAGTGAATTTTTCTGATGAAATTTTGATGACCTATTTTTTTTCCAAGGGACCAGATTCTTTTTTCCGGCATACACAAATATTCTTTGGAATATTTCGATGATCAATTTTTCTTATTGGCCACTAATTTTTTTCTAGTAGAGGAGAATATTCTATGAATATTTTGTTTGCATCAGCATGACATTAGTGATACAGATGGCTTGCATGGCCCCTTTGAATCCTCCTTGTGACCTAAAGGAGGTGTTTTTTCTTCATCGTGTTCCTAGTCAGTAGAAGGTGGGCATGGAATCATTATACTTGGAACCAAATCAATTTATTTGGTATCATTGGTTATGTGGTCACATGGTCAAATTTTCAAGAGAAACTTGCTACCCATTATGGAGATAACTTTATGGATAGCCACTTTTGTCAACTTACTAAATTAAAACAAACAGGTACAGTCAAATACTATACCCAAAAATTCCAAGCCCTTTGTTTAAGAGTGGAGAATGTGACAAAAGAAAATTTGCAGGAATTATTTATAGGAGGTTTAAAGAACCACATAAAATTGAGTTATGTGTGTTTTAACCACAATCCTCTTCATGAGTGATATTTATGGCAAGAAAAATTAAGAAGGTTTTAGCCAATAGAAAAAAAGAGATTGTAAACATAAGAGAAAGGAGCTCTCCTTCACATTCATTACCTCAACCTACTAGGTTGAATCCAAAAAAAAATCAAGGAGAAGATAGAAAAGGGTTGTATTTCAATAGTGACAACAAATACAATTGAGGATGCAATGAAAATAAATTGTTCTATATTGAAGGTCTAAGTGAGGAAGAGGAGGAGGAACCAATATTAGAGGGTAATAAGGAGTCTGATGAGGAATCACATGATTCCTAGTGAATCATTTATTTCCATGAACTCTCAAGTTTTATAACTCCACAAACTCTCAAGGTAGTGGGTTTCTTAAAAAACCAAAAAGTAATAGTATTGATAAATTTGGGTAGTATTCATAGTTTCATTAACAAAATGTTGGCTACTTGTCTAAATTATTATATATCTATCTCCAAAGTTTCAAGTCTTGATTGTAGATGGTGGTACTATTATTTATTCTATAATATGCCACAACATTAAATTATCCATGCGAGATTATCACCTTGATTTCCCAATGTATGTTATCTCCATGGGTGCAACATATATTATTTTGGGAGTACAATGGCTTACTACAATGGGAATAATTAAGATGAATTTCTAATAACTATTCATGAGATTTCAAGAAAGACAATAGAGCTAAGAGGGTTGAAGGAAAAGTCCCAAAAAATGGTAAGTGCTCGTCAAATGCAAAAGTTGCTTAAGAAAGGATCTAATGGATTTCATGGCCCAATTATGCTCATTAGAAGCCTATCAAACTAATGCTCCTACCTATCAAAATTTATAAGAAATTATTGATCATCGCTCAATGGTTTTGGAGATGTTCCTAAAGGAATTACTCCTAAGAAGGATCATGATCATTTTGTACAACTATTTCCAAGGATCCAACTACCCAACATTAGGCCTTATAGGCACCCATATATACAAAAAAGTGAGATTGAAAATATTGTTGAGGAGATGCTACATACATTAATTATCAGCCATAGCCAAAGTGGTTATTCCTCACCTATTTTGATCATGTGTAAGAAGGATGAAACTTGGCACATGTTCCCAAACTATAGAGTTCTCAACAAGTACAATATCAATTATAAGTTTCCTATTCTAGATATTTATGATTTTCTATATGAATTGAATGGATCTATATATAAATTACAAAGTTTGATCTTAGATTAGATTATCACCAAATTCAAAATAAGGAAGAAGATATTTATAATACAACATTTAGGACTCATGAGGGTAATTATGAGTTATTGTTGATGCCATTTGGTCTTACCAATGCACCATCTACAATTCAAATTTTGATAAATTCCATATTTAAGAAAATCTTGAGGAAGTTTGTATTAGTATTCTTTGCTAATATATTGATTTGTAGAAAGATATGGGAAAAACACTTGTAGCATGTAGATCAATCATTACAAGTTCTCAAAAATCATAAACTTTATGCCAAGCCATCCATGTGTGTTTTTTGTCTCAACAAATTGGAGTACTTGGGACACATAGTTTCACATGGAGTAAAGGTGGATCCTAACAAAATTAAGGCTATCATGGAATGGCCTATTCCCAAAACCATTACGAAATTGAGGGGTTTCTTGGGATTTAATAGATACTATAGAAGTTTTATGAATAATTATGGTTCTATAGAAGCACTCCTCACAGCTATATTGAGGAAATATTCCTTTCATTGGAGCAAGTCCACTAATGAAACATTTGAGAGATTGAAGGAGGCTATGTGTACAACTCCAATACTTGCCACTCTAGAATTCACCAAATATTTTATCGTGGAATGTGATACTTCAAGAAATGGTATACAAGAAATTGGCATGCAAGAGGGTTGACCCATTTCTTTTGAGAGTCGTCAACTAAAGGGTAAGAATCAACTCAAACCTATTTTTGAGAAGGAAATGTTATTTATTCTTCACACAATAAAAAAATATAGGCCTTATCTAATGGGTAGAAACTTCAAGGCAAAGACAAATCATGATAGCCTAAAATATCTTTTGGAACAAACATTATCTTTTGAAGAGAAAAAAGTGGGTCACTAAGATGTTGGGATATGAATTTGAGATTGTATAAAAGAAAGGAAATGAAAAATGTTGTGACAGATGCACTTTCTAGGAAGGATGATAAGGATTCAAAGCTTTATCGTGTATCATTTCAATATTACAAGTGGATTGGGACATATGTTCATTTGGGACATATGATATTATTCCGAGGAGATGTATTTAATGATGTCATGGAGAGATTTATTATAGAGTTGGATCTTTGGTGGTGATTTATGATAATCTAATTTTTTAGTAGTGTGATCATTTTTCTTGTGAGTTTTTGGTTATTGCAATGGTGTATTGGATTTTATTTGGAATGAGATGAGTGGTTGTACACTTATATAAAATTTGGATGAGGCTAGATATTTCTTGTTCTTGGAGATCATGTTTTTATATGGTTACTCTTTGATGATGTTTCAATAGGAAAACTTGAGATCCTACACCTAGGTTATACGTGAGTTCAACATGGACTTGTCGAGGAGATTGTTCATGGAGAGAGTTGTTGTGGCTTGGTGTATCCTAAAGTCAAAATCTTAATACCCACTCTTGGTCCACTTGGTGGTGAATCATTTGATAGATATAGCCCACATTTTTTTCAAATATATTTTGTTTCATGCTTTATTATCTCATGGAAATGAGTCTTGAAAAATGAATGTTAATTCTTAATGGACTATTTGAGGATTATTTGGCATGTGTTATTATTTCTTTCTCTTCTCATGGAAAGAAGTCTTGAGCAATGGACGTTATTTAAATATAGGACTTATTTGTGGAGTGTAGAGGATGGTTTTGGGATTATTTAATTACTTTTAGGAATAGATATTTTTGTTTGATATTACTTCAATTGGAGAGGCATACATCATAGTTGACATTGATTCATATTATAAGTTTGATCTTTCAGTTGAATAGTTGGATGTTGATAAAGCTTTTCTATTTAGGGTCTTGTGAAGGGAATCTTAATTGTCACAAATTGAGCACTTAGAGGTGTTGATAGAAGGATAGGTTGCATATTTTGTTCATAATTTCTATGTATTTCCTTGTTTCCTAGAGGTTTGTGTTCATATGACATTAGAGTTGAGGTTTGTGTGGATCTATTATTATCACTATGTTTTTGGTAATTTACTATTACATTATTGTTTACTTTTGGGTAATAGTAGTAAGGTTCTTTAATATTTATCTTTTATGATGTGAAGAAATCAGGAGAGTGACATAGACTAGTGTGGTGAGAATTTATTTTATAGTATTTTTGTTTGTAATTTTACATATTATTATTTATGTTCCATGGTACTACATGATATTAATGGCATTTTATACACCCTTCTTGTAAGTTCTATTGGTGGAATTTTGGATGTGTTGATTGATTTTATATTTGAAATTATCCATGCAATAGGGTTTTGGATGTTCTCATTATACTATGGTCTTGAGGGTCTTCAAGACTTTTTGTTTTATGTAGGATATTGTATATAGAAGGACTTGTGATCATGTATTGGATTGGATATGTTGATGGTGCCCCATAACATCTATCAACTATGATGAGTATACCTTGGTCACTAGATTTATTTAAACTCTATAGCTATAATATATTTGATTATGGAAAAGAGAAGTTTTTTTATGGACTAGAAATCACGAATACGATTATGATTATGAGCATAATCTATATTATAAACTTGGCATTTAATTATGAATATTGGTACACTAATTTAGGTATGCATAGGAAGAATAATATTGGTAAATAACCACTATGATACCTTGATGACTTATACATGTTTTGTGACAAGAAAACACAGAATTTCTTGTAGATAATGAAACATGAATGTAACTGTAATTATGAGCCTAATATTAATTCTAAATTTGTCTGTAAATAGTGAATGCTAATTTAACAATAAGCCTATGCATGTATCAATATGATGAGTTTGATCCTAAATATGATAATACATTATCATGGGGATAATAGGAAAGTTTTTTTTAATAGAGAATTAGATTTCATGATAAATTGAATTTACTTAAGAGAACTAATGCATGTAATAGATAGAATTGATTTTTTTCTTATAAATCACCAATTTGAATATAGTAGAAAAAATAATAATTGTTTAATCAATGAAAAGTACATAGCCACCCATACATAAATAATATATTAAAGTAGATATACAAAATGTGGTGTTTAAGATGTTACCAATTATGGAATATGCCCCAAATAACAAATAAAAATACCAAAAACCAAGTTTGGATGGATAGTATGAAAAAAAATATAAAACTAAGTGCTCTCATCAGAGCTTTGAGCATCATCTGCTAGATCATTAGAAGAGGTATGAACGAAAAACAAGGCGGTAGTTGCATTGGAAGCTAGATCTTTGGTAAGTATAAAGAATTAATAGGGATCTTCTCTAGATACATTAATTGCTTTCTTTTGAATGTGATTCCCTTCTCAAATGGAGAGAAGTTGGAATCAAAAACTGAACTAATAGAAAAAGATATTTAAAAAATGTACAAAATTTGGATATAATTATTTCTTCTAATGATAATATATGCATGTTAATAGAATCTGTGAATGCATTTGAGTTACCATTGAGAAATCCTTCCTGCAAAGTACTAAAACACATTTAACTATAAGATGGTTGAAAACTTATTATGTGGGAAATAAACCATTGATAAGCATTGAACACTCGTTGAATTTATATTTAGAAATTTAAGATTGAGCTTCCCAATAGCAAGAGATAAATTTGGGTGTATTCATTTTGAAGAATATCCATTGTATTCGATATACAAATAGAATCCATAGTGCTATATTTGAAGATTTAAAGGCATGCCATTAGAATTTATTGACCTACAATTACTCCTTATATAATTTTCAACCCTATCACATTCAAACTAAAATACATGTACAATCTTAATAGATGTTCCCATTTACAAGGACAAATAAGCAGTCACTAGTTAATTAGGAATTATTCCATGGACTCTAGCAAATCTAAAATAATCTACAACTATTGGATATGAGATAAGGAAGTGGGTATTAATAATCACCAATTACATCACTCAAGATCATTACCTACAAATATCATTAAAATCAGTGTTATCTTATAATCCTATATTTGATGTCACAGAGGTTTAAAAGAGGCTCTATGTTAGCCTCAATGGAAAGACATAATTATATTAGTAGGTATTTAGCTATGTCAAACATTTTTGTTCATGGGTGATCTTAATTGTAAATAACTCTTTACATGAATTTATTTTTATCAAATTATTATGCAATGGCATCCTCTCTCAATCATTAATGGATATTTTGATAACTTAGGAGCTAATAATTTCCTCTAGCTACTAATTAGTTGAAATTGTCAAATAAGTGTTAGGAAATTTAAAGCATATTTCTTGAATTCTAATTAGAACTCTTCCTATATTTAGTGGAATTTATGACTAGCATATAATCTTCTTTTATGAAGATCCTCTCAATATTTTCTATTTTTATTGTTGGTAGTATCTCAACTAGAATTTGAATCTTTATTTTGTTATTTGTTTCCATTGAGATTTTTCTAGATATCACCACTAGAACTTTGTCATTGCTATATCTTCAAATGCATTTGCACCTAAAATTCAATAGTTATCCCAAGAGGCTCCATCAAAATTCAATTCTATAATAAAATACAAAGGGGCTAACCACCCAACCCAATTAATTTATATTTTGTTCTTGCAACCATTAATTGATACATGGGATAGAGGGGGATTTAGGAGTGTCCATGCCTTATAATTTCATTGTCACAACTTAAAATTTATTAAGTTGGAAGTATTCTTATAAACATAGGACATAACTAATTCTAAAATTATCATTTCTAATTTGAGAATAACAATTTCCACTATAGACGATATTCTTCTTAATATTCCTTTAATTTTACTCTTTTCACAAGTACCAAATTAGAAGAGACGGGACAATTTTCCATATACAAGCATAGGTGGATTCTTTATATAGGATGGGATAACTTATGAATAATTGTGATAAAGTATTTGGAAAAAATGTTTTCTAGTTAAATCTATTACACGGCTATTTCTAACACCTATAGCTAAAGCTATAATTGAGTGGAAGATTATCGATGTCTTCTACTTCTTCTTCACAAAGTATATATCTAAACCGAGAAGAAACCCCCAAAATTTCCAATCTCTTTCTAGTAAGGATCTTATTGTGAAGAGATAACCATGCAAATTTACCTAATTTATGAAGGTAGGCACTTTCCTAGGAAAGGGAAGAAGGTTGATTCACTAAATTTGAAGTGTGAGTCAAGGCTAGGTAACCTTGTTTCACTAAATATCCCCATGTTTTAAAATATGTTTTTTCTTTTTTTCCACGATTTCACTAAATAAATATTTTTGATATTGAGGAAATGGATAATCCTTACAATTCATCCAATTATATTAGGCAACAAATCTAGCTAGGAGACTTCAAAATAGTCATTTAATTTATAACCCTAGGCTTGGATCAAGAATTGTTTTAGTTCTAGTAGATCCAACCTGCTATCTAAAGCTTGTGTCCATTCCAAAATTCTACCCAGTAAAGATATTTCTCTCTATTATGAATCACCCAAGAGAGGTGGGGAATAATTAAATTTTTTGCATATAATGATAAAATTCCATATTTTTGGCTAATAGGAGGGTTAGTAATGGAAAATACCATGTTTTTATCCTATGTTTCACGATATTTAGATTGTGTTATTTTGTATCATTTCAAATTTGGCTTTGCATACATATGCAAAGTTAGTTTTACCCCAATATCCAACTTCTAAACATTAATGTTGTGTACTCCAACCCCACCAAAAGACAATCCTACAAACCTTGTCCCAAGATAATAGTGCCACCTTTCTTTGTTCATTGTTACCTTTCGATAGAAAAATTCTAATTAGTTTTTAAATATTGAAAATAATACTTTTCAAAAATTTGACAAAAAATATCATATAGATTGACACTATAAACAAGATAGATTTAATCATTGTTATTTTTCTAGCCATAATTAACCATCTACCTTTATAGGAAGAAATTTTTATTTTGAATAGCACCCATTGTGTTCCAAAATAAATTCTTGTTTACATCATAAAATAGAGGAATACATAGGTTTATGCTTGGTAGATTGAAATCTAACAAACTAGAACTCCTTTGAATGTAAGGGGAAGAATTGGAAAATAATATCTATTATTTAGAGGAATTTATTATCTACCCTAAAGTTGAGCAATAATATGTGATATCTTTATTTATAAGTTGGAGAGACACAATAAAATAGAATCCACCACAGTTAGAGCATCAACAATTGATTCACAAACCATAGATATTGCTTTTGATTCCCCAAAGTATGTTTGTCCAAAATTGATCCAATAAACAAGAAGGGAGAAATTGGATCTCCTTATTTTAATCTAAGAATGGATTTGAAGAAACTTATCAGGCTACCATTTAAAAAAATTGAGAATCTAACCCCAAAATATAAGTGGACCCACTTACACTAAGTTTTTGAAAATTCAAACTCTTGTCAAACTTTCATAAAAAAAATTCCCAACTTGTAGTGTAGAAAAATGTATCCCTTTACATTTTCCCACTTGTTTGGGACCTCCCTACTAAAATTGGGTTTATTTATGCCTTATTTGGTCCTATTTTGCATCCATAAGCCTTATTTAAGGCATCTTTCCTAGGATAATCCGAACACATATCTAATGACCAATCATAATTTAATGTTTTTGGATTGTCCAACCCAGGTTTAGTGATTTGGGACTCATACACCACCTTGGGCATATGGGTCCCACTTAAGTTTCAGGGCTTGATCTTGAATTTGGCATTAAATTTAACATTTATAGAAATTTGTGTCCCAAGATTAGCCTATTGGGACTCATATGCCCCAACTAGCATATGAGTCCCACTTAACTTGGACTTATTTTGGATTCAAATTCTTGGCAAGATTTTATTCTCCTAGATCTAATGTTGGCTTGTAGTGTTGTAATTTTGGGAAATTTGGCATAAACAAGTATAAATACAATGTTATTTCACATAATTTCTCTTAGAAATTTAAGTGATCTTATGAGCATTCAGGTGAGATCATTATAGAGCATTCAAGAGCATTCAAGAGCATTCAAGAGTTGATTATCAAGCATTTTGGAGCTATCTTCAAGATTCAAGCATCATGTCAAATTCATCATGCATCATGTTTATTTTTGAGATAACATTTGTGATGTAGGTTCTTATGATTCAAGCGGGATTTCAAGTCAAGATCCATATCATTCAATCTATAGTCAAGATCTATATTCATGCTAGCCATCTCATACAAGATTTTAGCCTTTATTACAAGGGTTTGGTGAGTTGCAACATTTCATATTGTTCATTCATCACTCTTTCATTCTATTTGATTTCATTTCAAGGTTTGATTACCAAAACGGGGTTTGACCAAGGAAAACCCCTATCCACTAACAAAACAACATTTTTCCCTCTCTTTGATGTGTGATTTGCAGATTTAGGTTGAAGATCCATTGAAGAGAAAGATCAGAGAAAGTTGTCAAAGTTGTCACCTTTCTTGCAAGATCACAGAAAGTCACATATAGGTCAGAATTTAGAGTTTCAGACTTGGAAATCGAAAAGGAGAGAAGCTACAAGAGAACATTAGAGAATATCAAAGTTTCAGATCAACCTTGATACTGGGACTAATTCACCACAACTAGCATATGAATCCTAGTATACCAATTTTTAGACATTTCTTGTAGATCCTGATTTACCAATTGTAGATTATGGTTTCGGCCTGAAACCCTAAACTAGGACTAAATCACCCTTGCTAGCATATGAGTCCTAGTGTTGTGCAAAAATCATAATTTGGGGATTGTAGACCTTGTTTCAGGCATCTTTAGTTTTTCATATGAATCTTTGTTTATCTCCAGTTTACTATTCTAATTTGAGTTCACTTTCTAGGTCATATAGTTAGGTTTTGCATGTTACTTTCATTTCTTATCTTTCTAAGCCTTTGCTTAGTGGTGAATCCCTCCTTTGTCTTTAATCACACCCTAGGAGATCTTATATCAAATCCTTTCTCTCAATTAAATCATTAGATTGAGATCTCTAAGGTTTCCTTGAATGAACTAAAGGAAATAGAACATCCCCCTTGTGTTCCATCTCTTAAAAGATAAAAACACAATTTCTTTGTGTTCATTTTGGTGAACCTTGTTGCAAGAATGGAAAGATTAAAGGTGTTGTCATTGATTTCAACCAGTCAGCTAGTTATCTACTAGTTGTTGTTGGTTGTATATGTTGAGAATATTGAGAAAATTGTAATAAAGACATGTAGATGTTTTGTGGTTGCTCCAAGTTTTGGTCTGGATTTTCTCTTGTAGTTGTGCGGTTGAGATAGGTTGTTCATGGTTGTTAGAAGGTTATATATATATATATATGGTTATTGGTTCATTGTACAGTGCAAGTTGTGTTCATCAGTTGTGAACTGCGGTTTTCTATGTTTCTATGTTGAGCTCTGGGAGAAATGTTGTTGGTCCGGATTTCTCTTTGATGAAGTCTTATGATGTATGATTCTAAAGTTGAGTTGCCCTAATTATATTGAAGTTAATTTTGACATTTGGAAGTTTTTTTTTAATGGTTCTATGTGTTTTATACTAGTGTGGATGACCTTGTGTGAAATACTACTTTTGAGAATGATGAAGTGTGTTGGATCTATTTGGGTCCCTATAAAGCATATGTTTGGGTCGCCCTCATTCTAATTCCACCCTAGGATGTTTGGCACCACATAATTTTAATTTGGATTTGGATAGCCGACTTTGGATATGTTTCAAAGTTGAAGATGGTATGTAGCACCCCTCCATTTTGGCTCTTTTGATCGGACAATGTTCTTCTTTGTTATGGTTGTTTTTGTTATACTTTGACTATGGTACTTGGTTAATTTTTTATCGCAAACTGTTAAGCAATTTGAATGTTATATTTTGATGAGATGGTAGTTTATTCTGATGTTATCATTATGGCATGCTTTGAATTAGCTTAGCAAATATTTAATTAATGATGCTTTATGATTTTGAGTATATTATTGATGTTAGATTCGTCAGTTAGTAATTTTGTATTGGTGAAGGGGACAAGATTGTATCACTTGCTTGCGAGCGCCCTACAATTCTGATATTTCCTCTTCACAGTGTGTTTTATAATAATATATGTATATATATGCATGTTCGATATACTCTTTGTTTGCAGGTTGACAGGTACAGGACATCGACTCCACTTGATTTCACAGGTTTGAGTGTGTCCATTGGCCAACGGTATTCGATTGGGAGATAGTAGCTAGGTTTTCCATGCCAAGTCATCACCCTAGTCATAGTGTGTCGTCGGGTTTTAGTCGAGTTAAGTTGCTTATTTTTTGTTCATCTCTCCTTGATTTATTTAATTTCAAGTTGAAAAAAAAGGTAAATAAATGGCTTTCTTGTATTTCGGATGTTATTAAATAAATCTAGTGTAGTGTTAGAAATGTTACTTAAATTATTAATTGACTTAATTTAATTAATAAAATAATCTAATCTTGGATTAGATTTATTTTATTGATTATTTAAATTAATTGTGTGGAATTAAAGCAAGTTGTTCATTTTGGAAATTATAATTGTTAAATTCTTTTTGGAATGAATTTTTTTTTTTAAAAAGTGTTAAAGTTTTGAAAAGAAGATTTTAAAATTAAGTTCTTTTGAAATGAAAATGTTTAAAAACATTTAAATTCATTTGGAATAGAAATTTTTTAAAAAAATGAAATAAAGAAATAAAGTCATGTTGAAAGAAATTTGTTTTAGTTTTAAATTTCAAAAAAAAAAAAAAACTCGAAATTGGATAGAGGAGCAATAACTATGGTGGATGGGATATTTTGGGGAAAGTTGACCAAATTTGGGGAAGATATATATATTTTTTTTAAATATATCGCTATTAAAAGGAAGGAGAGTTCTTCATATTTGTTTATGCATTTTGGATTTTGGGAGAGGATTTTGGAAAAGCTTTGGAAAATCTTCTTATAGGGAAGCTCAACTTTCTTCTTCAAACTCTCCTTCAAGCTTCAGATCACAAGTTCTCCTTGTTTATTGTTTTAGAAATTTGCATTTTCAATTTGAAAACTTGCTTGGAAATCTTTTTTTGAAAACCCTGTTTAAATCTTGAAGAAATTTAGATTGTTTGTTGAAAATCAAAACTTGCAGCTGAAATCTTCAATTTCAATAATAGAAAAATGGAAAGAAAGCAAAATGAAATTAGAAAATCTCTATTTGGAGTTGAAATGGTTCATTTCAAATTTGAAATTTAAACCAAGAAATTGTGCTTGAGAAATTAGTTTTATTGTAAAAAAATTATGTAGAAAAGTTGCACAATTTCACTATAAATGGGAATTTAGGTATATATATATATATATATATGTTCTTTATATATATATATACAAACATATATTATAAATATATTATGAACATTCTGGAAATTTTTGTTTTGAAAACTTTTACACAGGAATTTTTGTCTGTGCAACACAGGGGAGGGGGTTTTTATTTTTTTTATTGTAAAAAAAAAATATAAACAAAAAAATTTATGTTGGGCATGTGTGTGGGGGCGTAGCCCATGGCTGCACATAGCCACACCCCATGGGAGGGGCGTTGTTGTGGCAGCGCTCCCCACACTATGTGTGGGGGAAGCACTACCACAGGCAGTGTTGGCCTTATGGAGACAGCGTCCCCTCTCCCTTTGGGGGCCCGTGGGGGCCAGGGAGATTAAGTCACTTTTTTTAAATTATTTTTATTCTCATTTTTTTTAATTATTTATTAATATTATATTTATATATATTATAATATTCATATATTATATATATAATATATTATAATTTAAATAAATATTTTATTATTATTATTTAAATATATATACTATATATATTTTAAATAATAGGGAATTATTTTTAATTAGTTGGAATATAAAAATGATATCTTTTTTTAGAGGCATATATTTAAATGGTATTTAATTATTTAAAATATGAATTTTAAAATGATTATTCTATTATCATAGATTGAAATAAAGTGGACTTTATAATAAATGACTTTAATTGAAAAGTTGATTTTTATTATTATGTGTAATTGGAGAAACAGGGAGTTAAATTATTAGTTTTAAATTCCTCAATATTGCAATTGTAATTTTAATTACTTTTGAGTAGTTGCAAATAATGTTAATTATGTTATTTGATTACATGTAATATATTATCGCCTTGCTTGGATTTAGGAAATCCTAAAGTAGGATATTGAATTGTCAGTTGTCATTTCATCATGATCTCTCTCTCTCTTTCTTGATGTTGGGAAATGGAGTTTTTTGTTATGTAAGTCTTCCAGTTTGGGTTTTCTTTTAATTTCATGGATTGTTGTAAAATGTTAGTCAACCTTGGTATAGTTTTGGGTAGTGCGTATAGATGTATCTTGTTGTTTTACCCGGTTTTCATGAACGGGGATGGTTTGTGCCTCCTTTGGATTAGGAGTGGATTATGTGAATTATGCCTCCTTTGGAAGGAGCAGATTATGTGTTTTGTTGCCTCCTGTGTTTGGGGTGAGTTTTCATTATGTGTTCCTCCTAGAGTTGGAGTGGTTTTACCTTGCTAGTATGCACTTGGGATTCCCTTGGTGTTTGGCTTTTTGTGTGTTGTCAAGTAGAAGAGTGGCTTCTATTAGGAGCTAGAGCCCAAAGAGGTAAACTGGGTAACCTTCAGAGGTGGTTTAATCAAGTGATAACTAAAATAATAGACTTAGAAGTTAAGTAGTATTTCACATTAATCAAGATAATTTAGCCTCACTCATAGACACAAGTGCTAGTACAAGCTTGGGATGACTGGGAAGGCCTGGAATGGCAAGGTCACCTATCTTGTCTTTACATGAGGTATTTGATTATGCATGAGTGAGTATGGGTGCCAGGATTCGGTTGAGGCCACCAAGATAACCCATAGTGGGGGTCAGAGCCTATGAAGATTCCCAAAGGATATCCCATGTCGAGCTATGTGATGACACTCTTTCTACTACAATAGTTGGTATTTGGTTTTATGTGTATGGTCTTCTTATCATACTCGATCTGTTTTATTTCGGGAAGCAATGTGACTTATGTTAGTGATGTTAGAGCTGTACTTGTGTTATCCTTATGGTTGTATGGTTCATGTGATTGGTTATGTTAGTGTGAGTTAGCCTATGTCTAGGGGTTGATGGTCTTGTATAAGATTCCTTGTTACTATCTCCTAGCATGGGGGGTGAGCCTTCAAGTATCACATGGTTGGGTGGAACATGCACCTTAATCCGTTGGGTCTTATTCTTGTTCATGTGGATGAGATTTCCAGTTGGAAAGCTCATGGGATTCAGTTTCATTTAATGCTTTATTCAATTCAGTTGATATTGTATTTGATTACCCCTCATTTGTTATCGAGGTGGAACTATGTAATATGTAATCATGCTTATTGGATTTACCTCATTCGGGGAATGAGAGTTGTAATCGTATTGTAAATGATTGTTATTTGAAATCATGTGGAATCTCTTATTCTTTGATGTAATTTATCATGTATGGAATGTATGTGTTCTTAATTTGTTAAGTAATTAAATGTGATGTTTTCAATTCATGTTTCTTGTTTGGGTTTTAAAGTAATTTCAGTCTCGTAACCTTAGAGGTTGTTGGCAAAGGGGTAGTGAACTTGCATGTTATTTGTGCTTAAACAAAAAAAAATTAGTATGTTTGAGTAGTTAATTGCAACTTCCTCTAGGGTTGCGTGGCAGGGCGTTACATGGTATAAATATAAGATGAGTTAGTAATGGAAAACATACAAGAGCGAAGAAGAAGAATGATAAGAGAAAAGAGAAAGTGTAGTTTGGTGTGACATTGATTCTATTTAGTAAGAGTGTGTGTTGAGAATGTGGGAGATCAATGCAAAGCTTAATGCTAAGTTTTCAGATGCAGTGAGTAGAAGGAAAACTCTATCATTAATGCAATTTGATTGAGTGACTAGGGTGGAATCCTTTGTTGCATTGGGATTGTAGTCTCTTTGTAACAAGTCTTATGTGTCTTCTTTGTATCTTTGTGCCAATGAGCCCTCTAGGTTGTAGCCCTATTGGACAATGAGTCCTTATTTCAAGCAGTGAGCCTTTTGTAATCAGTTTTGATATTCTATAAAGTGTGAGTTAATCCTCACCGTGGTTTTTCCCTCCTTGGGTTTTCCACGTAAATCTAGTGTTGTGTTTATGAGTTGGATTTGAGTTTCTGTATTGGTATTTGATGATTAATCATTTAAGTAGTATTGTGTTAGTTCTGGTGATTGAATTAAAGGTTTAATTTTGTGACAATTGATTCAACCCCCCCTTCTCAGTTGTCCTATTCAACAATTGGTATCATAGTGCAAGGTTCCTTGGTGAAGAGCTTAACATCTTGAGGAAGGTCCAAGATGGCTAGTAAAATGGTTTTTGATTATTCGAGGCTTGATGGAACTAACTATGTTAGCTGGATAGTATTGATGGAAGAATATTTGGAGTATTATGGATATGATCTAGAGAAAGCTTACAAAAATCCTTACACTCCTCCTGATAATGGTCTAAGTATACTTGAAGAGAACAAATCACATGAAGCGAACAACAACGCGAATTTCATCTTGAAGAATAGTCTAGTATATTTTAACTTGATTAAGGTTCAGAATTTGAAAACAACTAAGTCTGGGATGCTTTGGAAAGATTGCATGATGGTGATGAAAGAGTTAAAGAGGAAAAATTACAAAACTTGGAAACACAATTTGATCTTCTACATATGTCTGAAGATGAGAATATTAAAGCTTATGTACAAAGATTGAATGAGATAGTATCTAAAATGAGAGGACTTGGTGCTACTATAGATGAAACTAGGATTGTAAAGAAGATTCTCAAAAATCTTCATGATGATTACAGTGAGAAGGTGAGCGTTATTGAGTAGACTATAGATTATAAGACTTGTACTAAGGATCTACTGTAGGGATTTTTGACATCTTATGAGATAAGGAAGTCGAGTCTAAGGGGCACAAATTAGAGACTGCTTGTAAAGCTACAAAAGTTGAAGATCCAAATGAAGAAAACTTTGATGAAATAGAAGCTAACTTTGTAAGAAGAATGAGGAAAAGGCTCTAGTAAGTATGAAGGAAAGTTTCCCTTTAAATGCTTTAGTTATGGAGAAATTTGTCATTATGCTACAAAGTGTTCGAAAATAGATAAAACAAATAAACATAGATATGAGAAAGAAAAGAAAGGGAAAAAGATTAATAGAACTTATTATGTGAATGAGAATGCTAGTATATTTGATGAGGATTCAAAATATGAAAATCCTGATGACAATGAATGCTTGTTCTTGGCGATTAAGGATGAACCTACTTTTGCTAATTCTTTAAGAATTGTAAAAGAAAGCCCTCTAGATTAGAAGGGGAAAATGGGGGTACAGTTATCTCTGTCCTCCATGCTAAACAAGAAAAGAACTTTTGGCTAGTTGATATTGGTTGTTGACATCACATGACTAGTGATAAGAGTAAGTTTTTTAAGCTTGAAAAATATGATGGAGGCTTGGTTATGTTTGGAGATGATACTGGTGCTAAAATCTATGGGATAGGTTAAGTAAGTTTTTATGGCAAGCATCATAGTGACGATGTCTACTGTGTTAAGGGTTTAAAGAATAATTTGTTGAGTGTTGGCCAGACGTGCAAAAAAGGCTACAATCTTGTGTTCAAGGATGAGAGATGTGAGATCCAAAAAGGATCTAAAACATTGATTGCTACAGGAAAGAAATCTAAAGGAAATATCTATCAAATTAAGGGTGTTGATGGA
>VDFB02270651.1:9251453-9334335 GCA_007258455.2 Sequoia sempervirens | reverse complement strand
GTGAGAGAGAGAGGTATAGAGCATAAGAGATGAAAATGAGAGAATGAGAGAGAGAGAGAGATAAAGATGATATGAAATTTGACCTCCTGATTGAAATTTGACTAAGTCTAAAAAATTATAAGATCTTCCAAAAACTAGAATTTACATTATAACTCCAAGAGATCTGAAACCACTCTCAAACATCTTGAAACTATATACCTGAAACATAACTTAAAGTATAAGAAAGTAAATGTCCATATGTAAATGTCAACTTATACTTCATGTATATAGTTTCCCTAGAAGAGAAAGAGAAAAAGAAAGAGTTTACAAAAATGCATTGTAAAAAGTCATGCTTCACATTTGGCAAGCACCAAATTTGGAACTAACCAAATGGAGCAGTTCATTTGGCTAGCACCAAATTTGGCTCTTGCTAAATGATGAACTTCATTTGGCTAGTGCCAAATTGGGCACTTGCCAAATGATTCACTTCATTTGGCAAGCACCAAATTTGGCACTCGCCAAATGGGTTGCATTCGCAAATACCAATCCAAAGGGTTGAATTTTTCCTTGAGCATCCAAACCAAAGGGTTGGATGACCATCTCATGCCAAGGATGTGATTTTTTGAAAGGGTAACAAAATTTCACACACTTTTGGTTGTGCTAACTATCAGGTTTGCACATCTCTCAATGCAATTTTATGAAAAAAACCATGATGACGTTAGGCTTTCTTACCTATATAACCATATTTTTTTTTTAACATTTTGATTATTTTAAGGTTTTCATCCATAACTTCTCTTTTTAGTGCCTCCATTTTTTGTAAAAAACCAACATGTGCTAGTTTTAGTATATATTTTTACTTGTTCATCAAATTTTGAAACAAATTACATTTTTTATAAACTAGACTCCATTCTACACGTAATGATTTTTTTTAATTTTTGATTAGTTTTCAAAAAAATTATGGGGGAGCATGCTCAAATATTATATATTCTTTAAAAATTAATCAAAAGAACTGGGATAAACTACATGGTGTTAGCTAATTTCTCACCGTTCAGATTTTTTATATTCTAAAAAAGGTTAATGAAAAGAGAGGCCACAATAGATGCTATACTATTTTTTTTTTTATAGAAACATGACCACTTTTGGTGACCCTCCTTTTTGAAACCCTTAATCTTCTTTATTTTCAAAATAATTAGTTTCTTAGAAAGTAGACTCGAAGCACTTCAACTCTTGTTCTTGTTGCTTCTTCAAATTTTGAGTGTAAATATCTTCATTTTCTCATGAACTTTAGAATTTTCTAATTTAAAAAAAAGTGGCATCTTAAGAGCCATTTTTGTGTCACAACTTGGTGCACTTACCCACATACAAAAAAAGGTTATTCTCTTAATAGTACACCTATGTCTAAATTATAATTGGTTTGAATTCAAAATTTAATTTTAAAAAAAAAATCAATAAAGAAGTATGGAACCAAATGCATCCTCAAGATATCGTAGTTACAAATCTAAATTCAAAAAAATTAGAATTTCATCCTTCATAGAAAAAAATTATGTGGTTTATAGTACACATCACTCTTTAAAAATGGTGTTTACTGTTAAAAACTAGTTATTGAAGGAGATGGAAAAATAAATGCAATTTGATTCCAATTTTTTTTTTAAATAATATTCAGAATCTATAAAAAAAAATGTCACAAATCACTAGTTTGCATCATCTTCAAATTTCTCATGGTTTAGTAGCTATAGGTGTCTAAAAGTAAAGATTTAGTTCAAAATGTTCATTTCAATGTCAAGTTTGACCAAAAAGTGTAACCCATTATTGCGGGATCACCCCTTAACATACTAAAATACTAACTTTAATATTATCCAATATTATAATTTATTTAATCTCATGCTCTAAAATAACTTACTAAACATATATTAACTATAACCAAAATTAATATTTAGCTATTTTTAGCTTATGTAGTTTAATAAAGAATTATGGATAGATAATACATCTTATCATTTACTAAGTTTGGCTATCATCACCCATTTAAAAGACACACTTAAAAATATTACTATAGAATGACTAACATTGGATTTCAAGTGTAACAAACTTGTCATAATGAATATAGAATTTATCTATACCAAATAAAAAAATTACTTTGAGATAAATCATAACACCATGGCATAACTGAAATAGGACAAACTATCATGTACAAATGAAGAGTACCATGAAATAAATCAAAACATGAACTATAACTAAAATAGAACAAAAGAAACACTTTGAAAGCATATACATTGGCATTTATTACAAGATTCCCAATAAAATATTTAGATAGTTCAAGAGATATTTTTTTCTTTATTAAAATCACAACTTTAAAAGGGGTTAAATATTTTTATATGGTTGTAGATGAAAGATATTTGGACCTGGACTTTCTTTAATTTTAATGATGTAAAAAAATAAAAGACGTAAGAAGAAGAAAATAAGGATAAAAAATAAAATAATAAAATATTCATTTTGTTCCACAAACAAAACAAAAAAAAAATTGTTCAAAATTATATCTTACATAAGATGTTTTCAAAATCTTTAAAAAATATGAAAGGTAAAAAATCAAAATATTGATCTTATAAAATAATTTTAAAAAATAATAATAAAAATGTAAAGCTAAAAAATATGTGAGCCTATATAAATACCTAAGGTTTTCACTTAGAAAACTTATCCTATGTCACCTTCAATCATAGAACCTTAAAAATAAATATTCAAATATTTGTTTATATCTTTACATCTTGAATTTTGAATAACCCCTACTAGAGTACACAATATATTTTCTTATTGGGATGTAGAATAAAACACATGTTTTGATTTTTACACATGTTTTTGGAGAGTAGATAATCACTCTTTATGATGTCTATTAGGTTGTAGGCTTCCCTATCTAGGGGGGGAACTTTCATTGCATCAAGCGGTCTTGGATTAGAAGAGAGCCTTTTAGGAAGTATATTTTGGAGACACTCAACTGGGTGACCAAAAGGGCGTGTAGTTGACAATTAATCTCTAGGGAAAAGTAATTATTGGTTGGATTGGCATCTTAGTGATGATAAGACATACATTCTTCTTTATAGCTAGGGTCCCATCATTCAATAGTTGTAGCAAGGAGGAATCTATATTTTAGGAGTCAACATTTTGGTTCAAGTCTATTATGACCTCTATTAGATTATTAGATGTAGTGCATATTTATTTAGTAATTCATCCATAACCATGTGGTGGATTCTAGAGAATATAATTTCTTTTTAATAGTGTGTGTTAATTGAAAATCCTACAACCTTTAGGGTTATGAGATGGGAAAGTATGGGACAATTCATAAATGATTTGGCATCCCCAAGGTCTATCATGAATGATGTAAGTAATATCAAGAAGGAGTGAACATTTACAATGGACAGTCATAAAGAGTCAAGGAGCCATAGGAAGAGACCACAACCACATGTATATGGAATGCAAATCTAATATCTTAAGTAGTCTACAAACCTAGCTGACACTACATGGGTAATAGGGTATGTTGACAGTTTCCTGAGTTATGCTAAGGAAAATAATACCCAGGGAAAATGGTGTAGGAAAAGGGTAGTAAACTCAAAGGTATTCAAGTGGAAATTATGATGGCAGTCCTGGAGGAACAAAGTAGAGTCAAGAAAGTTTGATGCATGTCCACTACCTTTGATTTCATTTGTAGATTCAAGGGGTTTTATTACATGAATGACAATATGGAAGAATATCAAAAATCCAAAGGAAGATCATTCTAGACTTAATCATGCTAAGGGTATAACAAGGGAAAAGACCATGAAGGGGTAGTATTTTACTAGATTGCTTGTACTTAGCATATGGTGGACAATATTTTCAACCTATGATGCAATGATGGTATGGTATTAGGAAACAATGATCACGGTCAAAGGATAGGTTTCAAAAGACAAGGCATGATTAACATCAAAAAACCCATCATAGTTCTATTGAGATATTATATTCTTTTCTTCAAGCCAAAAAGAAGGATAGTTAAAAGGAAAATGACAGTCTGAAAGAGGGGACATCCTTATGAAATAAGCAAAAGGAAATATAAAGGGCGGAGCTCTAAAAGAAAAGATGGAGATGAAGAGATTATATGAACAACCTCTATAAAGACAAAGTGAAGGTTTGGTTTGATATTGGTAATATTCACCTATGTAAATGAGGGGACAGTCAAAGGCCAACACATGGTGATAAACCTTGTTTTTATCTATGAAAGGGATTTAATGACAAAGTTAGAAAGGACTGTCATATGTTCATAAGAGATAACATGATAGTTTTTTGGTGAGATGAGTAGACATGATAGAGCATAAGGACAATCATAGTCAAAAGCCAAAAGAAATTCTTCAAGTATTATGTCTATTTAATGACACTACAAAGAAGCTATGGATAGTTCGATGCAAAGACTATGTGACAAACCTTCAAGGAAAAGATGGTGTTGAATAAAGTAGTTAAGAACCTTATCCCACATCATAAAGAGACTTCTTTATTTTTCAAAACTCTTGAGAACACGTCCTATTATCATGCAAGGGGAAGTTAAGGTAGTTTGATGAAGTAAAGAGTAGTTATGGGGAAACTGAGGTCAAGGTGGTGACAAGGACAATAGGTGGAGCTTTTTTAGGGTACTTTGCAAATATCTAGGAGTAGTTCAAACACCTTCCAAGGATCTAGGAGCATCATCATCAACTAGAGCACATTTTAAGGAAATTGAAGGCTTCAACCAACCAAATTTGAAGAGACCAATTCAAACAAGGCCTTCTTGGGAATACAAAGAAATTTGGCCTATTTTTAAGCCCTATAACTTGGTCAAATTTAGTCCCTATATGTTGTCCTATGCTTGGGATGAGATATAGAACCCTAATGCTAACATTTTCAATCAATTCTTTCTTGTTTTTGAGCTCTAAAAGAAAAAAAACACATTGTAACTCTTATTTTTTCTTGGTCATGGAATTGAGAACACATTTTGTAAAAACTTTTCAAGTAAAGGATACAAATTTCAGACTTATTTTTTTGTAAGAACACCTTTCTATCAATAAAAATTTAGTGATTTTTCTTCTCAATAGTTTTTTTGTAGACACGTCAAATTTGCATTATGCATATTCATCCGCTCAATAAATAAATCAAATGCATCACATCCATTCACCTAGTAAATCAGGTTCTTATCATCAAAAGCTCAATCATAGTTTAATTAAATAAATCAAGCTTTATTTAATTAAAATCTCAAACATGCATCTTCCATCCTTTTCTGATTTAAATAAAACAAATATTTAAGTCTTAAAAGTCAAAATCATCTAATCAGCATTAAATCAGCATAAGCATCATCTATTTAATCTAACCCTGATTAAATACTCACCCACTTGCATTCTCTAGATTTGGCCACTTGCACATGAAATTACATTTAATTGATTTATCAAAATCTTTATTTTCAACTTGGCATAAAGGGAGAATATTCTCCAAGTTTGAATCTCCCCCCAAGTGGACATGTACACCCAATAGAGCATTTATGAGGCCTTACATGCCTCTTACATGTCCCCTTCCAAAGTCAAACTCAACATTTATTGGAAAATTTGAATTCAAATTCTCCCTCTCATGGGCACTCTTCCCAAATCTTGCACATGCATCACCACTCACATGATGACAAGTGTCCTCAACTCATTGGCTTGATCTTTAGTCCCACATTGGTCCCTCTTCAACACTCAGCATTTGAAAATCTTTAAATACAAGCTTCATCTTTGAGCAAATCCTTCACAATTTTATGCAAGGTTACTCTCTTCATTTGAGATTTGATCTTGTCCATTTCACTCCATCATCTCCATCATTTACACAATTTAAGCTTTGATCAAGGGTTGGGAAAGGGTCACTAGCACATGTGACACCAATCCACTATAAGATGCTAGTTTGATTCATTAGAATGATGCCCTTCTATGTTTGCTTGTTTCTTTGGCATCATTCTTGTGATTAAATGAATCTTATAGGGGATCTTTTGGTTTGCTTTGGTTTACTAACAATACTAATGGTTTTTTGTTTTTGATCCAATGCGATTTAGGGTCCTCTGAGTTTCATTGTGTGCAAATGAATGATTGATATATATTTTTTTGTTTTATGTTTAAATCCTCCAATATATTATCTCATTCTAGCACCTTTAGGTAGATAATATATCTCATACATGTCATAAGTTATGTTATTGATAAAAGGGAAAAAAGCGGGTTTTCCCAAAAACCACCGTTTACAAAACACAAAGAGTCCCAACCAAAAAAAAGACCAGAAAGGTCAAACCAAAAGGAACAACAAAGTAAGCACCAAAAACCCCAGCCGTTAATTCAGAGTCTTGAGGACAGACTCCGTCTCTGCCTCCAGATTCTGCATATCATTGACTCCCTTTTTAAAAATTTGAATCATCTTCGAAGTAGGGGGGACCTTGCGCTTCAGATTGGCTCTGGTTCTTTTGGAAATGCCTGCATCCGTATCTTGGCTTTTGTCCTCTGTTTCCTCGGATCCACCACCAGAGATCCCTGGGCTTTATCAAACTTTTCAGTCCTTCCAGCGTTAATGATAATGGCATTGTGTCTTTCCATTCGGTTGTTTTGCTCAGCGACGGTTTTGATGGTATTCCTTATGTTCTCAACCTTGGAGTCTATATTTCTGTTACTGTGATCCACTTCTTTCTTTTCAATCTCTGCAATCTTAGCACCCAGCTCTTCAATCTTGCTTTGAAGGGCCCAATTTTTTATTTTCAACTCATTAATTTCAATGAAAGTCCATTCCAAGAGTTTGAATTGGGACTCAAAATTGGTTTTGGCAAGGTTCAAAACATCCAAAGAGGGCTCTTTTCCAATATTAGGACAAGTTTTCTCAGGGTTAGGAATAACAGGGGAGTCATCATTAGCATGTTTATCCAGCTGAGGTTCAGCGTAAAGCTTAGTTTTGTTGGCATCAGACTCCTCCGACTTAGAGGATTCTTCGGAGTAGGAAACGAGGCTTTTGGCCTGGGGTTTACTATCAATAGAACTATTCTTAAGGGAGGGACTATCAGGCTCAAGCTCAGCACGGGTTTTACCAGAAAGGGGTGTAGGGTTTTTGTTCCCAGAAGGGACAGTGTGCAAGCTAAGGACTTTTCTAGCCGGACTAGAGTTAGGCAGATACTCTGAGCCACTGGGCTCAGTGTCGTCACTATCAGAATCAGGGATAGTTTCTAGGATAGCGAGGGCAGGCATTTTTTGGAAATGTTCAACAATCAACCTTATTAACCCAGTGTGCAGGATGGGGAATCTTTTAGGGTTATTCTTATTATCCTCCAAGCTTTTCTTCAAGGAACAGAAAAGATAATAGGGGAGAGAGACCCTAACCTTGTAGCGGAAGTGGTTGAGAAGAGCAAAGTGGTAGCCATAGACTCTGGTGAAGCACCCGTCCACTGTAATGTACTCCATGATGACCCACAGAACCTTTTTCCAAATGGCCTTTATGGTGTCAACATCGAAGTAGTTGTTTGCAATTTTAACCAGACTTAGCCTTTCTTTGTCCTTTTTAGGAAATCTGATCACAGCTTCATTAGAAAAAGCCCTGTCCCTAAAGAACTTCTTCCCTTCAGTAGATAATCCCATAACATCAACGATTAGATTTTTGCTGAGCTCCACATTCCTACCAAACAGGGTCAAGTTTCCATTATTCCAATTTTTAACAAAGAGGTATGTAGCCTCCTAGTTAGAGCCATGGAGCTTCTCCAGGAAAGGAAGCAACCCTCTGCTCTTAACCTTATTCCAAGCCTTGGCATTTTTCATGTGTGTATCATAGCTGTCCAGCTCAATTCGCTTTCTATCTCCTCCCATTTCAGCCAACACAGTGGGGTAGACCCAAACGAAAGCTTTACTAAAATTGGCCCCGCCAAATCTAAGAACCCACAAAGCGTGCAGGGCTTTCTTGCAGATTAAGCCGTTGGGCTCAGTCCTATGCACTCTAATGATTGTGATGTGAAAGATACAACCTGTCCTCATTAAAGGGATAACCTGTCACTTTTCCATGTGATTAGAGTTTGTGAAAATATACCTAGTTTTCCTTCTAAAAGTTGTAAACATTTCAACTTTCTTATGAAATTCTTATGCATGAGCATGTTAAATACTTGAGTTGTGTAAACACTAGCTATATAACTAAGAAATTATGTGTCAAAACAGCAGTGCAAATCATTTCAGTTTGGTGCATCACCTTTCTAGTCATTTCAAGTTCATTTTACATTTCTCCTCACTCTTTTCCCAACAACAAAAAAAGTAGTTTAGTTTAGGTGATAAAACCAACAGAGTCGACCCTCTCCAAATTTTCTTTTCCATTATAGGTGACCCATAATTTGGAAGAGATCATGTGTTTCATTAGTAGGTTGAGTTTTACAACTTAGCAAGGGTGCACTTATAAGTGATAATTTAGTAATAATAAGAGGAGGGATTGATTCTAAAAAACAAGAATATGAGAAAATGAACTAGAAGAATAAATAGAAGATGATGATGGAGAATACTTTACCAAAAAATAAGAAAACGATTATATAACTAAAGATGCAATAAAGATAATCCAACAAGAAAAGGGATTCAAAGAGTTCCATAGAGCATGTTTTTAAGAGATAAACACAAATATTAAAATAATTAGCAAACTTCATAAAGGAAGAAAGTATCTTAGAATTAAATAAATCCAAATATTAGAACAAGGCAATAAATTCCCATACCTCAAGCTAAAAGTATGGAAAATAACTTATGCAAATAGAAGAAGAAACCAATATTGTTAGAACTAAAAGTAAACAATATTAATTTCAAGAATATAATAATTGTCCTTGGAGAAAACAACTTAATACCTAAAATATAGTTTAGGAAGAATTTGAGAAACCAACACTCTATGATGCTCCTTAAAACATTGCCCTTGCAGATGGTGCTACTATTAGCATAGTTGGAACCTAGAGAAATATAGAAGTTAATTTAATGGGAATTAAGAAGAGAGTAGATTTTGAAGCAATAGAGATGAAGGAACCTTTTGATACCTTCAATATTTTACCAAATTTAGAATGGTTCGTAGACTACAATGATACAATTGAATCTTGTAAAGAAGAAATATCATTCTTTAACAACAACAAGATAATATGCATAGGCTCTATGCATCAACATGAGTAATTTTTAGGATTAAGGTGACATCAACCTTGTAAATATTATGTATTTAATAATTTATAATATTTTTTGTAAGTGCATTCATAAGGGATGAAGGATTCACTGATAATGGTAATTATTTTTTACTAGTGAAATAGCTAATTTTTACTGGTAACAACAATAAGTTATTTATTAGTAGTGTTTTACTATTTTAGTATAGGTGTGTTTTACAATGGGAAGGTAAATAGGTGAAAAATTCAAACATGGTACCCAAATTGGTGTGGTTATTATTGATATGTTATAAAATCTAAGAGGGATCTTTGAACGGGCAATTTTTAGGTTCCCAAAATAGAGCTCGTTTATTATTATACATTTATGATAGGTTGTAAGAGATTATATTTAGCAAGCAAGATTCATATGGATTTTTCTCATGTGTTATTTTGGAACCTTATTTTGACCCATGGCAATGCCCTATAATGATGTTTTGGGACTCATAGGTCTATATATTGAGGGATTGAGATGAAGAAATATAGAGATATAAAAGAATTGCACTAGCTACCAAGACAAAAGATAAGTACAAGGAGACACACACTTTACTTATACTTGGATATAAGTAAATGTGTCATAAAAGGAAAGGAGATAGAGATAGATAAAAACAAGATATATAGGAAAAAAGAGAGAAGATATGGAGGAGAAGAGAAGATAAATAGATATGAATGAATGTATGGGATGTATGTGACATATGTATGTGTATGTAATCCATAATATATATGAATACAAGTTACTACAAGTATTAAGATTTCCCTATATTATGTTATGATGAATATTATAGCTAGTAAGTTTATTTTTTAACATTTGTGCATGTCCTTCCTTACTGCATCCTTATTGAATCCATTGCAATCACTTTAACTCTCTTCTTATCCTTGACATTAGGATATAAATACAACTTCCCAAGTACATGAGAATGTCTTTGATCTATGCCCATACTTTCCAACACCATTTTTAAAAAAAATAGGCTCCTTTAGTAATACCACAATCTTACCCAAAGAATCACTGGGTATCTCTAAAACCCTTCAATTATGATTTATATTAATTATATGTATTATAATTGAGCTATTTTTTACTATGGAGATTCAATATTAGAATTGGTGTGGCAAGAGTTTTAGGGTTGAGATCTATAAGGGCTTTTAAATCAAAGCTTTCTTCCTAATAATGTATGTCATAGCTCATCTAGATTTTCTATGTGGAGGCTTAATGTATGAGATGGCAATCAAAGCCAATTTTGAGTTAGACGTAAGTGTGGGTAGTGTCCTTGGTTGATAGGGTAGAAATAATAAGGGAATATAAAAATTTAACAAAAAGTAGGTGCATAGTATACCTAGTGAAAAAGGAGGTTTTTAATCATCCTAGTGTATGTAGAGTGGTGTTAAAACCATAAAATTGAGAGATATGATTGAAATTAAAGTTATTTATTAGTACCCTATAAGTGCACACGCTATGTCATTGATTTACTAAGTAAATCTCTTGCTTATGAAAAAAGGTGGAAAGTTAGAAATTAAAATTTGATAAGGATTCAATTTTGTGTTTGGTTAGATTGAACTAAGTCAACCCATACTCAACAAAAATGGATAAGATAGAGAAATGAAAGATATATCTTTCAGAATCTATTATATAATGAATTGAGGGAGCTTCCAAATATAATTGCATATTGATTTTTAGCACCACTATTATAATTAAAAGCTCTCTCAATTCAAATAGAAAAATAAATTAATTTAAAACAAGATTCAAATGTATGAAATTGAATGCACATAATAATAAATAAAATAACTACTAAATAATAAATATATAAAAATGTTTGTAAATAAGAATAAATAAAAATTCACAATTTATATTAAAACAATAAGATAGATAATAGATTTTGATTGTGTTTCGAAAGTTTCCAAAAACAAACATATTGAATGTAGAAACAATCTTGTTCAATTAAAAATAGCCCTGGTAAACTTTTTAACATGACCGGCAGCGCTAGCACAACACACCTTCCGGTACCACAGGGTTGGGGGAGACTAGACCTCGTGACCAACCTCCTGCAACATTAAAAATTTAGCCAACTGAGCTAGGGCCCCCACCCCATGCCATGGTTGTTACTTTTCAAATAAGTAGCTGTGAATCGGTGAGACCTCCTGCAACACGAAAGATTTAGCCAACTGAACTAGGGCCCCCACCCCATGCCATGGTTGTTACTTTTCAAAGAAGTAGCTGCGAATCGGTGAGGAAAATCGATGACTTTGCCTGCAAAATTTTCCATTTATTTATGGCCATGGAGATCATCCATCTCAGAGATGAAAACATTTCATTGTCGTTGTAGTTGTGCACGGATCTCTGCAAGAAGATCTTGTGTTTGTAGCAATTGCTCTTTCAGACAAGTAATCTCCTCCTTGTAAGCCTGCGCATGAAGAACAGATTCAGCCTCCAAGTCCCCCATTTGAGTACATAAACATTCCTCATGCAATCTCTGCCTCATCTTCTCCAACTCTGCGAATACCTCCGCTTGGTATCTCTGGCTCTCCTCCAGCAGCCATTGCAGCTACCTATTTTGGGATCTCAATGACTCAATTTCGAGTTCTTGTATCGCTATGCTAAATATCTCTTTGGTGGCGGCGGGCTCAGCAGAAGGGTGTGAGAAAAAAGAGGAAGAAATCAGAGCAGGAGCCATTGCCCACTTCTCTCAGCTACTGCAATGGCGATCACAAATCTAAATCTAAGCTAAATGTGCAAAAAGGGGCATCAGATGTATTTAAGTGAAGGAAGAGGTGTCCACATTCGATGAATCTAGGTCAGGAATTTTCTTATGCCAAGCCAAAATCATCGCCCATTATCAACTAGGAAATTGTTTAAACAAGGGATTATGAATAGGGACAATTTATTTCCTATTTTACTTGGGCGAGGGCCCAACTTAGCGATTGCACCCATGGAATGCCCGTGGAATCTTGTTACCCACTCATCATCGCCTTGCCAAGTCTGAACATTGTGTTGTTTATTCGTATCCTATACACACGAGCATAATAAACTTAATCTAATAAGTGATAATTGTGGGTTAGTGTTTTCAAATGTTTGTTATAAAAAGTGGATGTAATGGGTAGAGGTATTTAGTTTTATGATTTAAGAATGAGTGTTCATTAATGAAGATTTTGAATTTTGATTATTTATGATCTAAAAGTGTAATCTTTCTATTAATGAAGTGTTCAAGATTTGTAATGAAATTGTATTTTGTTTTGGATCAAATTTATATGTCTAGGTCAAGTCCATGAAAACATATTTGTACTCTACATTTAGATTTGACCTTGTGTGATGCATATCTCTTCTATGTTCCCAAGATTGAGCTTTTTCTACTATGCTCTTGTCTAATATTTAAGGTTTAATAGTATTTAGAAATACCTTGGAAGGGTGGTTGTTGTGTCTCTAGAAAACATGTTCTCCTAGGTCAAGCCCCCAAAAAATATATAAAAGATCAAAGACAATAGGTAAAGGTCCTAGAATTATGTATACAAATTGGTTACTCCTTTTATTTCATAGAATCCAAATATTTCACTATTAATTTCCCCTTTAATGCTCTATTGTGAGGGAATGCTTAAGAGATGAGAGATGACAAATGAATGCTAGTGAATGTTTTTAAATACTAGCACACAACATAAAATTTTGCAAAATGTGTACTTAGTTAGCAACTTGGAAACAATAAGTAGGTTAGTTGACTTAGGGTGGGGAAATAAAGGAAGTTAGATGACCAAAAATTGAATTTGAATTTTAAAAGGCAAGGGTCAAATTCATGACCAAAGAACTGAGCTTGGGTGGGCACACATGTTGGAGGTGGATTTTCACCTATAGATGTTGGGGAATAAGACTCTCATAGAAGGGGATAGAATAAGGGGTCTATGTACTTATAAACAAGTGAGGGAGCATTGAGTCACTTAAGGGTTTGAGCCTTACAACCACAACCACCACTTACAAGATGCAATGAAATTATGCACTTATTAATTTTAGCTAGTACTTGAGAAGCTCCAACAAACTGGGATCTCATTCACCAAAAAATTTACTTTCAATTAATCATGTGAGAACCTCTAGAGGACACCAACTTCCTTTATTATTCTACAACTAGAATAGAAAGAAAATGAATGCATACAGTTAGGAATCAAATCTACAGTTTCCCTTTTTTGCTTGAGCCCCATTCCTTTTGTGACAATCATTTTGCCCAAACTTAGAATTGATCTAAGAAATCATTCATAGAGTGTATTTGTCAAAATTTCTTAGCACTTGTGAATAGAGCATGAAAAATTAAGCCATTTCCTTTTGAAGTTTTATAAAATTCGCTAAGGAATGAAAGTTATGCATGTGCATATTTTACCCCTCCATCTAGTTTAGCCTATCTAGCCCACAGTGTCTCATCTTGTTGGATTTCCTCGAAAAAGTGCATTTCACATTCTTTTTCTTGCAATGTGTAGTTCCACTTGATTTTACCACAAAGGTCTTAAGTAGTAAAAATCAACAAAGTGTCATCTTTGTAGAAATCCATCTTCAATCTCACCTCTTCACTCTTTTCTTGTTTAGTTCACTTGGAATTTTTTTTCTTTCCGGGCATTTCCATGTGTGAACTAGCTTGCTCCACATGCCAACCTTTCTTTCACATTATCCACTTACCCCATCTTCCAACATTTGTACCTTGATGATGTCATTTGTTGACATCATCCCACCATGCTTATGTCATCATTACAACACCATATTTGAAGCTCCAAATTTCATCCCATCCCTCTCTAATAATATCATGATGATATCACTCATGAGAATTCCTATCCAAACTAGACATGTTGTTGGGTGTAGATGCACTTGGTTTTTTTCCTTATTCCACTTGGAAGCCGATTGTCCATAATGTTGGTATGTGGCAACTAATCATGCAAATATTGTACACTCATAACATATCCTTGTTGGGGTTCAGGGCCGGGCCAAGCCGAGCCCCAAGCGGGGGTTCAGGGGCAACAACCCCCGATAGCAGGGGTTTGGGTTTTCCTGCTAACACATCAAGTGAAAAAAAATGAATTTGTAAAACCCTAATTCTAGAAGCTTCCAAAAAGGCTTCTTATAAGCAGCTGAGATGCATGTTGTGGTATTGGATTCATGAGATTGATATCTACTTTGCACTGGATAATAAAATCATTGGGTGGTTGAGTTTCTGTGGATGTAGTCCATATTGGGTGAACCACGTTAAATTTTTGTTTTGATGTTTTTTGTGTTATTCTTCATTGTTATTTTTGGGTTATTTAATCTGCATATAATTATTAATGTTTATTGCTCCAATTTGCCTGAACCCTAACACATAACAACCTGATGGAGCCTTTTGACCCACATGGAATTGTTGAAGAGTAAAAAAGCTAAGTGGTAATGTGAGAGATCTGATGTGAACTAGATGTATCTCTTGAAGATGCAGATACACTTGCACTTGAAATTCCCACACGAACTGATAAGGCTATTTTTCCAATAGATGCTCAATCAAGCCTAATTTTCCATATAAAGGACCTTGCAGGGATTTTCTATAGAATTAGATTGTATCTAGATGACCTTTGAAGGCCCACATTCTATTTTTTTAGTTGTAAATAATTTTTTGAAACTCAATTGATCTAGTTGTTATGTTTTTGGCTTGTGATTACTTCTCAAAGGATTTTCAATAAAGATCAAAATGTCTTTGGTACCTTTTACTAGTCACGAGTTAATGATATGATGTTGCGACATTTTCTTTCCATTTGAGCTATTCACTTGCAAATTTCAAATTCAACCATTGTTATTATTGTTGGTTGTGCCTTTTTTTTTCATCTACCTACATTAATGGCATCACTCTCTCAACCACTAGAAGTTATTGTTGAGACCAACTATCAATTTCATACATCCATTTTGGCATGACTTGTCCTTTGCCATCTATTTTGAACTGCTACAGTTTGCAGTCATTAGGGTTGGGTGTTTGGGTGTATATGTTGGTGATTTTTTATTATTTTGAGGAGGTTGGTTCGTTGTATGTTCCCCAAATGTGAAGGAAGTTATAGGGAATCGATTAATGCCATAGTCCAATTTATTGAGATATTTTAGACTTGGAATAGAAGAAGATTAATATTATGATGGGATTTTGTTGCAAAATGTCTCCATGACACTTTGTATATATTTAGGAGAATGTATTAATCACAACTAGAGATTTTCCTTTTCCATATTTATTGTTATGAGTGTAACATTGAGTTAGATGAATGTGACAACATTTCAAAGAAATTACAAGGCTTGTAATGATATTTCCTAGTTTTATGTATAAATATGTAATTGTGTAGATAGATTACTAAGTATGTTCTACTACAAGGTTTTATATACATTGATGTATGTAAATGCATAGTTTCACGTTCTTCCATTCCTATTTTTTCTCTTCTCGATGTTGTAACTTTGTTTCCTAATAGGTAGGTGCCAATCGTTAGAACCATACACTAATCTCAATTCCATAAAATCCAACACAATCTAGTAGTGTAGGAGTGGGAGTAGTAACCTCTACATGTATAACCTAATGATATAACCAAGGACCTATTTTTAGTGAGTCTCAAATGAATTCATTCTAGGTGGGTTATGTGTGCACAATTATATCAGCTATATACAAGTTATGTGCAATCAATTTTTCTTAATCTATTGACAACTTTTAGGGCTAAGACATCAAGTTGGGTTTGGTTGTCCTTGTATTTTCATTGATCATTTTATGTGATTCCAATACCCATTAAGGTATGCCCCTACGAATACCCTCCTAAGGCTAAGTTGAGATCAAATAATAGGAGATCTAACCCACTCTCATAGAGTTGGCCATTATCCCTCCACAACTTTTTGATGAGATGATTTCACTTACATGATCATGACAACCCTAGCCTTATGATTCATATTTTTCTCTAGGAAGCAGACTAGTGATTTTGAGGCCCAACACATACTATTACTACCACTAAAGATGATATTAAACAAAAGCTACTTTTCTATCTAACCTATCCTATACTAATTAGTGAAATGAAAAGTGATACAAGGAGGATAAGGGTTCAAAGGGATATGAGATTTAGAGAAATAAATAGAAAATGGTGGGAAAAGGAGAACCAAAGAAGACTAACTTGTTAATGTTCTCTAAAATATGCAACCAATCCTCCTTCATGAAAATGTGTGTCTATGATAGGGTTATCTCAGCTTATTCATTGTAGTTTCACATGTGATGGGCTAGACATTTAATGCACATAAGGAATCCACTTCAATCTAAGGTGAATAATCAAACATATGTACACTTTCTCAAAAAATGGATTTGGTGGACACTCTTTGAGAGAAGTAGCAAAAAAATAAAATGATAAAACACATTCATATTTCTAATAGATTAGCAAATCATAACTAATCAAGATTTTAATATATAGAGCCAAAATTCTATCATATATTAAAATGACAAAATGTATTTATAGGAGGTGAGAGGCCTTATTTATACAACCATGGGATTGTTTTAAGTTATTATGATAGAAGAGCCTAAGAAATTTCAAAAGAATAAAGAACAAGAGAAAGAAGAGAAAGGGAAAATATGATGGATTATTGTCGCCTATTAATTTTGAGGATGGACAATGTTTTTGATCATATGGCAGATAATAAATCCCAACCAACCACTATAATCGACAAGAGGCACCTCATGATCAGTAGTCATTGCACTCGGTAAGTGGGGCACATGCTAAACATAATATGGAGAGGGCTACATCAAATAAATATTATTTTAACCCTATCATGAAACATACTTGACCAAAGAAAGTGATGGATATTGCACAAAGTTCATTGGAGAGGGTCCAACTTGAATTGATAACAATGAACAAGTGCTAAGAAACTTTAAATTGTCAAATGTTACTTAGAATGAGTGGTTGGCGCAACTTGGAAGGTGCCAACATGGAGGGGGCTATAAGTTCATCACAAATGAATCCACTACAATAGAGATTTAGTGTCATAAGGACAAGTGATGTGAGAATGGTCATTGTATTCGATGTCTTTAATAGATCAACTACTGGTTAAACTTGGAGGGTGCCAATATAGAGATACTAATATAAAAATTTGAAAAGGGAAGCAGGTGAGTGGATATGTGGGGCCCAATATGAAACCATTTTCCACAATAAATAATCTTCCCATCCTATTGGATGGATGACAAATGAGTTGTGGGAATTTTTTTCTTGCTAAAAAAATTCTAAGAGATAAACACTATATAGATAATAACAAAAGAGAAGCAAGCCCATTTAAACAAGAGACATTTCAGGTTCTTACCAATAGTTATTGCTAGATAATAGGGTATATGAGGGCATTTATGCAACATGGTAGATCAATTTTTAAGAAAATGAGGGTGGCCCACTTGAGAAATACAATATATTGTCAATAAATATGAGTAATTATATTTTGCACCATTAACATTCCACAAGATAAATCCAAAGTTAAGAAGACCCCAATAATTGTTGAAGAAGTTAAATATGATCTAAAAATGAGTGTTGGGTGATGAAGATTTTGAATTTTGATTGTTTATGATCCAAAAGTGTAATATTTCTATTAATGAAGTGTTTGAGACTTGTAATGGAATTATAATTTGTCTAGGATCAATTCTATTTGTCTAGGTCAAGTCCATGAATACATATTTGCACTCTACATTTAGATTTGATCTTGTGTAATGCATATCTCTTCTATGTTCCCATGATTTCGCTTTTTTTGTTATACTCTTTACTAATATTTGAGGTTTAATAGTATTTAGAAGTACCTTGGAAGGGTGGTTATTGTGTCTCTAGGAAACATGTTCTCCTAGTTCAACCCCTAAAAAAATATATGAAAGATCAAAGACAATAGGTAAAGGTCCTAGAATCATGTATACAAATTGGTTACTCCTTTTATTGCATAGAATCCAAATATTTCACTATTAATTTCCCCTTTAATGCTCTATTGTGAGGGAATGCTTAAGAGATGAGAGATGACAAATGAATGCTAGCGAATGTTTTTAAATACTAGCACACAACATAATTTTTTGCAAAATGTGTACTTAGTCAATTAAGGGAAAAAAATAAGTAGGTTAGTTGAAATATTGTGGGAAAATAAAGGAAGTTAGACGACCAAAACTTGAATTTGAATTTTAAAAGGCAAGGGCCAAATCCATGACCAAAGAACTGAGCTTGGGTGGGCACAAATGTTGGAGCTCGATTTTCACCTATAGATATTTGAGAACAAGAGTCTCATAGAAGGGGCTAGAAGAAGGGGTTCATGTACTTATAAAAAAGTGAGGGATTATTGAGTCACTTAAGGGTTTGAGCCTTACAATCACAACCACCACTTACTAGGTGCTATGAAAATATACACTTAGTAATTTTAGCTATTACTTGAGAAGCTCCAACAAACTGGGATATCATTGATCAAAAATTTACTTTCAAGTAATCATGTGACAACCTCTAGAGGAGGCCAACTTCCTTTATTATTTTATGACTATAATATCTAAAGAAAATGAATACATACTGTTGGGACTCAAATCTGTAGTTTCCCTTTTTTGCTTGAGCCCCTTTCCTTTTGTGACAGTCATTTTTCCCAAGCTTAAAATTTATCTAAGAAATCATTCATGGGGATCATCTTTGTCAAAATTCCATAGCACCTGTGAATAGAGCATGAAAAATTAAGCCAATTTATCTTTTGAAGTTTTATAAAATTCACTAAGGAATGAAAGTTATGCTTGTGCAGATTTAAACCCTCCATTTGGTTCAGTCTTGTTGCAACTATATGCAATTAGTGCTATCATTGATGTCAACAAGCTTTGGTGTTGCCATTGATGTCAATTTTATGAGAATGAGTTTGTTGCAAGGATGTGTAGTTGGTATTGAGTTGTTGTTGTCTCTGATGATGCATTGGTTAGTTTCATTATGTTGTCATTAGTAAGCTACTGGTGTCAACCTTTAGTGTTGCTTTGATAAGATTTTTTCTATGGATGTATGACTGAGTTGCTATGTTGTAGTTGGCTTGATGGTGATAAGGAAGTACTGAAGATGTTGAGGATGTGTCTCTAGTGCTTGGTTCCCAAGTGCTTTTGAGAAAACTGAATAAAAAGAGGAAACAATGTGTTGAAGTATTGTTTTGTGTTGTAGAATAGTGTTCTGGTTTTGCAACCACTTCTAGGTTGAATATTTTCTTGTGCAGTTCAGATATGTTGATCAAAAGTGTTCATAGGTGTTTCATCCAGAATTTGGTGTGTTGGATCATTGTGTAGAGGAAGTTGTGTTCACCACTGTGTAAATTGTTTATTGCAAAGATGTCTAGGAGAAATGTTTTTGCTCTACATTTCTTGACAGAGAGGTTTTAGGTCTTGTTATTAATATGTATATGTATATTATAATTGAGTTATTTATTATTATAGAGATTTGATGTTAGGGTTGGTGTAGACAAAGTTTTGGGGTTGATATATAAAAAGTTTTTTGCAAGATAATGTATGTCATAGCTTGTCTAGATTTTCCATGTGGGGGATCAATGTATGGGATGGAAATTAGAGCTAGTTTTGAGTTAGATGTAAGGGTGGGTAGTGCCCTTGGTTGATTGGGTAGAAATAATGAGATATAAAAATGTAACAAAATTTAGGTACATAAGATACCTAGTGAAAATAAGAGGTATTTTAGCCATGTAGAGTAGGAAAAGGGGTCCTTGATCCAACTAGGTTAACTAGGATCAACTTATTTTCACTTGCCCTCTATATTTAGACACAAAAAAATTGATTTTATGATTAGATAGCTACCACAAGCTAGAGAATCAATCTCCTAGGGTTTGGCCCTTTTTATTTGTAAAGATGACACATTTTGTGTGTTTTAACAAACCTATTTGACATACACCCTAGATTTGAAAATATAGTTTATTACATAGAAAAAAATGAAAACTAATAGAAAAATTGCAGATCTAAAAAATAGATACAGAGAGGAACTTGTGATTGAAAACTAGGCCTAAATTTGAGGGAAAAATTTAGTACCACCCTTGTCCAAAAAAGTTACTTTTTTGGGATTTGCAAACTACAAATGGTAGGTTACATTTTTCTTTATGTTTCCTATGACTTGCTATTGACAAAACTTTATAATATGAACTACATAGTGTACATAAAAAAGGGGGAAAGGGTGTGTTGTATAGGGGCTTGCCTAAGTCAAACCTCATTTTGGTGTTTCCACCTCCGCATATAACAAAACATTCACAAAATAATCCAACAAGTGGGTCCTCCCCTTTGCCAATCCAACATTCACAAAACAATTTTCACAAAAAAAACTCTGTTGAATTCAACATTAAATAGAATAATGATTGCAAAAAAACTCAGATCTTATTAATTCAATTCAATTTCAAATACAACTACATTACAAAAATGATCTTTTTGACATTCAATGGCCTCTCATGCCATTCTAATCTGCTATCTTACCCTTCATAATCTACACCTTCTCTTTCCTACGATGACTCTCTATGCCATTTATATTATCTTTGATTTTAATTCCCCTCTCTATTCATATGTCGCCCACTACCATACCTCATGATGCATCCATGTCTCTTAAGCCTAGTAAAACTCTCCTATGCTACACTGCCTTCTCACTCTCCCTCTGAAAACTCTCCCACATAGCCCCATCACACTATTATTCTCCTATCTACAAAACCTCAATAACTTGGCACTGCTTCCTTCCTCTTAGACTTGGTCTGGAATCCTTTCTCCATGTAGGGGAACAACCTCTCTTCTTCCACGTTATCTCTCCCAAAAACTCCCTTTCATAAGCAAAATTCTCTCCTCTCTTATATACGTGGCATGCCCATATGTTTTGATTGCTTTTTCCTGGCAATTTTTTCCTCAAGGTTGCGCACCAAACTCCTCCATGAACCCCTTCTCTTGTACAATCCTTTGTCTTCCATTCTAACTATTCAGATAGCAGATGTTTTTGAGAGAAATGCTCAAGTATGTGATGCATCACCAACCAAACCAAGCTAAATTTGAATACAACATATGAAGCTTTTAAAATGTCTTTTTACAGACAAGATGGCACACTCATTCTTTGTGCAAATCATATTTTAATATGAGATTATATTGTAAACATAACACTACCTTTTATTTTTCCCTCACATCCCCTCATCATTGAATTATTGTATATTTTTAATGAATTTCATCGTCTACATGATGTGCATATTCTTTTCATTCAATGGATTTACATATCTCAAAATAAATTTTCAACATTTTGCAATAAAATTTTGAAGACAATAAAATAAATTATTTTTCAATTCAAACTATTTTAAATTATTTATGAAAACCAAAGGAAAAGAGAAATGTCACAAACTTCCACATGTACATCCATTCTTCCATCACTTTGCGACATAGAGACAATGATGAAATCTTGCAAAATCCTCTTTCAACAATTATTTGGAGCTCTTTAAAACTCTTACCAGTGCGAGTGTATTTAGATGTGACTAGAAAATTTTTCATTGAATGTCTTTGCCACTTCCAAAGTTGCATTTGTGTTTTCCTGCATTAATAGAGAACATCCACCAAAACTAGAATGAATAAAAACACCATCTTTTTGGTTGATGTAAGATCGTGCCTATACCCAGATGCTCCTACATCAAACATGCCAGGTAGAAATATTGTGGGCATAGGCTCACAATGGTGGAGTTGAGTAGATGCACTACTCTTCCAAGTTTTCATCAACATGCAGCGAACTCCTTTGTGTCCAAGTTCTCAAGATCAATCTTTCTTCTACTTTTTCCAACATTGTGCTGGAACACACACCACTGCATCTTCCTCCTTTTCCCCCTCATGGAATCATGTCCAACACAACCCGACCTCCTCCACCAAATACTTTCCACTCTTCTCTCCTCCTCCATGGGTTCAAACCCACCTCTAGCCATCCACCTCCACCAAAAATAACGTGTAAGATCTTCAACCATTTCTACACACAACCACGCAACATCTACAACATGCTCTTGATCTCTATCCATATTTCCTTCTACTACCATATCTGAAAATGAAATAACATCACAAAGCTGATTTACCTCATCTTCATTCACAATTGCAACATTGAATTTCATTGCAATATCTTCCACCTCCTCATCAGCTACAACTTTTTTCTCATCTCTCTTCGTTGCAACTAAGCTTTGAAATCCACTCTTCCTCAATCACCCACAATTATGCTAATAGGTCTTCTTTTCTATTCACTATGACCTCTTTGTTGCTCACTTCATTCTTTTCTACCTTTTCTTTCATGCCTTCCTCATGGCATGTCTCTACTACAACTTCTTTGGTAGGGGTTGCTCTCACATGATCTTCCTCTTTCCATCGCAAGCTTCTATCCTCATTCTTCTTCTCACTCCTTTTTACCACTTTTCTTTCACCTTTCCCAACTTCTTGAGCCTTGCCTTGATTATTCTGCTCCATCTCCTCAAACCTTTCATTATCCACATTCTCCCAATACTACTCCCAAAATAGTATTCGCACATGTCTCCTCACAACCCAACCCATCTTGTCTACTGCAATCTCACCTCATACAATTTTCCATCACACTCAATCTACAAAAAAACTTCCTTCACAGTTTTAGGTTATCTACTACTCAAGACTCCTCTTACTTGTAATATCCCTCACAAGCTTCTTTTCTACCACTTTCTTACTTACTTTCTGGTGCAAACTTCCTCATGGTCGAAAATCTATTCACACTTCCACCCATAGGTCTTGATGGATCCTCTCCACACTCAGGATTACCCACTCTAATATCGATTAAAGCATGTGGGTCCTCCCCTCTACTAATCCAACATTCACAAAACAATTTTCACAGGAAAAAATTTGCTCAAATTCAACATTCAATAAAACAATGATTTCAAATAAACTCATATCTTATTAATTCAATTCAATTTTGAATACAACTGCATTACAAAAATTCTCTTTTTTATATTCAATGGCCTCTCATGTGATTCCGATTTGCTATCTTATTTGTCACAATTTTCACCTTCTCTTTCTTGCAATGACTCTCTATGAAATTTATGTGATCTTTGATTTTAATTCCCCTCTCTATTCATATGCCGCCCCCACTACCATACCTCACGATGCATCTATGTCTCTTAAGCCTAGCGCAACTCCCCTATGTTGTGTTTCCTTCCCACTCTACCTCTGAAAACTCTCACACACAACCCCTTCACATCATTATTCTCCTTTTTGCAAAACCTCAATAACTTGGTGTTGCTCCCTTCCTCTTAGAATTGGCCCAGAATCCTTCTTCCATGTAGGGGCATGACCTCTCTTCTTCCATGCTATCTCTCCCAAGAAATCCCTCTTGCACGAAAAATTCTCTCCTCTCTTATATACACAACCTATCCATTTGTTTTGATAGTTTTTTTTTGGAAATATTTTCTTCGATGTTGCATGCCAAACTCCTCCATGCGCCCTTTCTCTTGTTCGCCCTTTTGTCTTCCCTTCTAACTATTTGGGTAGCAGATGTTTATGAGAGAAATTCTCAAGTATGTGAGGCGTCACCAACCAAGCCAAGCTAAATTTTAATACAACATATGAAGATTTTAAAATATCTTTTTACAAGCAATATGGCAAGCTAATTCTTTGTGCAAATCATCTTTGTTGAAGACAATAAAATAACTTAATTTTCAATTTAAGCTATTTTAAATTATTTATGAAAACCAAAGAAAAAGATAAATTTCACAACCTTCCACATGTAAATCCATTCTTCCATCACTTTGTGACATAGAGAGAATGATGAAATCTTGCAAAAATCCTCTTTCAACGATTATTTGGAGCTCTTCAAAACTCTTATAAGTGTGAGTGTATTTAGATGTGATTGCAAATTTTATCATTGAATATCTTTGCCACTTCCAAAGTTGCATTTGTGTTTTCCTACAATAGAGAACATCCACCAAAATTGGAATGAATATGAACACCATCTTTTTGGTTGACGCAGGATCGTGCCTATACCCAAATGCTCCTACATCAGAACTTGTGATAAAAAATTGAGCCTAAATTTGAGGGACAAATTCCGTACCACCCTTGTTGAAAAAAGCTACTTTTTTGGGATCCATGAACTCCACATGGTAGGTTATAATCTAATCTTTGTTTCCTATGAATTGTAGCTGACAACTTTCTAATATGAACTACACATTACACACATAAAAAAAGGGGAACAGGTGTGTTATATAGGGGCTTTCCTAAGTCAAACCCCATTTTGGTGTTTCCACCTCTACATATAACAAATGATGATGATTAAGAGTGCATGCCCTAGGTTGGGTAAAGGCCAAAACAATAACTAACTAAAACAATAAATGATAAATGATAATGTTACCTTAAGCATGAAACCATTTTCAAAGTGATGTTCACACCATAAGTTTCCACCAAAGGTATTTGATGGATGCTTGAATGGATTTAAGACCTATAACAGGCTAGTCCAAAAAACACAATAGATTGTTGTAGTTAGCATGTAGAGGATAACTCACATATCTTCACAATAAATGCATCATAGTAGCTCCGTCTTCATAATTTCCTTCTTCTTTCTTTCTATCATGTTCAAATGAGTAAAAATTGTTTATATATACATTCCAATTAATAATTTTGATTATAGGCTGACTTGGAATCCTTTTAATCCTCCAAGGACTGACACCAAAGCATCAAATTTGAATTAGGCCCCCTTTAAGGTCAAGGGAACTAACCACCCTATCTGGGTGCTTTTTTCCTAAATTTATTGAGATTTCAAGAAATTTAATGTATTTTATGATCTGATCCCAAAATTAATAAATTATTATTATTAGTGTTGAAAGAAAAATAGGGTGTCAAGGTAGTGTGAAATTTTGGGGGGTGACAATTTACAATGCTACATTTAGCCCCCACCTTAGTGAGAGCATGAACTTACATTTGAATAATCACACTAAAGGAATAAATTATTCTATCAAAAATTGAAGAGACAAGATGATACCAAGTTGAGAGGTGCACAAGCCCCCAACATAGGATCTCATCAATCTACTTTGTTAAGACAACATGAAAATATATTGCATGCAAGACAAAGACAATACATAGAGAAATCGATGGAATACACATCAAAGAATACACCACACATATATAAATCACACACAATGCATACAAGGAATACACAAAGCATACAAGTAATACACAAGGCAAACACATAAAATACATGAAGCAATAATATGGAATATGTGAGGAAAACACACAAAATACATGAAAAAAACATGTGAAATACATAACGCAAATATGATACGCACATAAAGAAAACAAAACACACACATTAAAAAATGAACAAATGTTAGTATATAAAAACTAAAGATTCAAGTTAGCTTGAGATAAAGAGACCTTAGTCTGTAAGGTTGTCTTGGTTACCAAGAATCATCCATAAAATGCACAACATACACATCTAAAAATACTAAATTGATAAGATGCATCTATCTACTAGCTAGCAAGTTGTGTTATGCTAGGTGTCCATGCAATATGATGGGTTTCAAAAGGCTAGCAAGTTGTGTTATGCTAGTTTAATCATGAAAAACATGGCTCCACTAGCAAGTAATTTGTGTTATGCTAGGCCTATGAAAATCAAGATTCAAGGAGTAAAAACAAGTTTAACATCATGGAGGATGAATAAATAGTTGATTTCATAGCCTAGAAAAATTGCTAACTATGCCCCAAGGTGCATTATAAACACCACCACCACCAAGGGGGTATGTCAATAAGTCAAAAATCACAAGATGTTAATGTGTGGATATAAAAATGAATATGGGGACATGCTCCCCCTTAAAACTTCAGCATACTTGCTATGCTAATATTTTAAGGAAAAGAAGGGGTAAGAGGCAATCCTCAAGAAGGATGCATACCTCCAAAAATAGTTATCCTTACTCCCCAAGTATATAGGCAAGGACAACCATTATTAGAGACTATCGTGTTGCTACCATAGATGAAATATGGTTACACATATGATTGTACCACCATGAATGGAAATGACCACACACATGGAGCTATGAATGCCGCATAGTGAGGAGAAACACAATAGGTGAGATATTATCATTTAGAATGAATAGGTGCATCAACACATGGAAGAGTGATAGCACCAAAATTAAGAAATTGTATTTTATTGCTCAAGGATTGGAATTTATTGGTAGAATGACCATGCACTTGATGATATGCACAAAAAGTGTTTTTTATGAAACTTCTTATGTGTTGGAGGATGAAGAGTGATCAAGTGGTATTTTAGAAGCCTTGACAAAAAAATTTCTTGCTCAAATAGAGGATAAGGAGTAGGATACAATCCTTTTTCTTGTGAAGAAAATCTTGCTTGCTTACCACAAGAAGATTCAAATATAGTAGATGATGGAGGATGATGAAGAAGAAGGTTGGAAACATAAACCCTTTTTAGAAGGTATAGTGTAGACTTCATGTGATCCTTAACTCCTTGTTGCATGTTTTCATTATATCCAATATTAGAAAGAATTTTACATCCAATCCCATAAAACTCTTCCAACTTAGATGAGGAATTCTTGTCTAAATGATTATGAGAAGAGTTGGTTTTTTTCCAAGAATTTACATCCTTTATATGTGTTGAAATGTTAAAGTTAAGACATCGCCAACACACAAGGGATGAAAGCTAAAGATCCCCTGTCACCATCATGGGATGATGATTTTGGATTTGTTGATGTAGAAGAGGATTGAGAAAATGAAACACAAGAATCCTTAGGTTTATATTGTGATATTTTAACTTTGCCTACAAAGGAGGGTGTAAAATATAATGAACCCCAATCATCACCAAAACATGTATTTGAAGAGGAAGCCATATTGTGATAATTATTTGCAATTTGAGAAGAAGAATGACAAGATTTTGTTGAAACAATATCTGACTCTATAGGTTTTGATGGTGACTTTTTATAATCCCCAATGAGAGTAGATGTAAAATCTAACAAACACCAATCATCATCCAAAAGTGCATTCATAGTATTATTATCATTAGAAGGTGATGGTGCCACTTTTGAAGATGGAATCAAAGTACTAAGAGAGTTAGAAATGTTATGCTCAACTTGGGCATGTAAATAAATTTATTTATCTACTTTAACCATATATATCTTGTTATTATATTCATATTTATTGTATGGTGAAGACTAGACAAGACTCCCTTTTATGACATGAACATGTGATCTACCCAAAAGAAGATTATATGAAAGAGTTCTAACATGAAATAGATAGGGGTAGGTAAAGTCACAGGTTCTACCTTAATAGGTAGTATGATTGTCCCCAACGGTTGCCTACCAATATTATCAAAGCCACAAATAGAAATATTATTCAATTTTATGGGAGTATTATTCACACCAATCTTATCTAAAAGGTAAATGTTATGTAAGCATTAAGACCTAATCCATTGTCAATGAGAGTATGTCTAACCCTAGTTTTGTTAATGATGAAAAATTTACCATCACAACCTCATGTTGGTTTTTGAATTCAGAAGGAGGTAATTCATGTTGAGGGAATGTAATATTCAAGTTTTTTCTTTCATGGTATCTAAAAAGGTTGCTACAAAATTCAGTTTAACATAAGGTGGTACAAAAATATTTTGTAAAGCCTCTTAGAGTATACCATGGTAGGTAGGTGATGTTTGAATTAAATCCCAAAGAGAGATCTTGGTTGGATTATTACAAAGTTTTTCAACAAGGTCATACTCTTTGTCACTATTTTGAGAAATACAAGGTGCAAGGGGAAGGTATGGATGAGGAAATGGAATGGAGGTTTTTATTTGTTTTGGTTTTTTATTAGTTTGAGTGTTATATGTGTGAGATACTACATGATAATTTGGTTTTTGCAACACATTTAGGTGTGTGAGTTGTTTTACAAAGTTTAGGATATGAATAAGAGGTTTAGACTAGTTTGAAGGAGGTCCACTAATGAGGGAAGGCATAGTTTGACGCTTAAGAAAATGGGAAGGAGGATAAATGATAAGCTTTGGCTCAAGACATCTCTTGAGAGGGATAAAGAGAAACATCTTGAGAAGATACAAAGTCTATGCACAAAATAATATTTGGTTGATGTACCCAAGGGAGAATCAAGTAGGTTGGCTAATATTTTGATTACTCCTGATGAGAAAAACAAAAAAAATGTATGAACCAGGTAAATTAAGGTCAAACTAGCAAAGCACAACAAAATATGGAAGTTTTAAGATAATCTACCATAAACAAGAATTGGATCTAAAGATATATCACATACAAGGTTTATTAAAAAAATTATGCCAAATTGACTAGACATGGGTGTGAGTTCCTTAGACTAGAGGTGCAAGATTTTAACAATTTAAATTTTAGGAAATCTACTATAGTGGACCTGAGGATCTAAGGTTGCATAGGTTTAGGTCTTAAAGCAAACAAATTTCTGGAAATGCATGAGAGCCTAATTTTTCTATTTTAAGAACACAAATGCATAAAATTTAATGTTTTTAAAGCAATGCAATATGTTCAAATGATAATTTTTAGAATTTAAAATATTGTAACTAATTGAATTTATCTTGAAAATGTTGAAATATAACACCTTTTGATCTTTTGAAATGAAAAACAATAAGCAAATCTTTATGTTTTAAATGATTTTCACTAAAATGTGAATGTACATTGATAAATTAAAATAACCTAAGATTACACTCAAACTTCTCAATGAAATAACTCAAATCTAAGCCCTAAACAAGGAAAATTGGATCTAGAATTATGCAATTGAATTCAAAATATTTATAATTTTGATCCAAATTGAATTCACCAAGGTGTTTAATGTTTTATGAACAAAAAGAGAAAATTCTTAATTCTGAAAATGAAAACAATGTAAACCAATAACAAGACATTCAAATAACCTAGGTTTTGAATCAATTTTTAAAATTTATGCCATAAAAATTAAAAAATTGCAAGTGTAGGATATGTCAAGTTCACCAAAATTTAGAGTAGGGAAAAGGGTCCTAGATCCAACTAGGTTAACTAGGATCAACTTCTTTTTACTTTCCCTCTACATTCAGACACAAAACAAGTAGGATTTGATGATTGGCTAGTTGCCACAATGAAGAGACAATATTGTAGGGTTTTATCCAAGTTTTGATTTATAAAGATGAAAAATTTATGTGTTTTAACAAGCCTACTTGACATACACCCTAGATCTAAAAATGTAATTTATTGTATAGATGAAAATAGAAACTAACAAAATAGTTGTAGATATGGAAAATAGATACATAGAGGAACCTGTGACTTAAAATTGGGCCTAAATTTGAGGGACAAATTTGGTACCACCCTTGTCTAGAAAAGCTACTATTTTGGGGATCTATAAAATCCAAGTGGAAGGTTATAGTCTGCACTGTGTTTCCTATGACCTGCTACTGATGATTTTTTTTTACCTAACCTACACACATGAAAAAAAAGGAAAGAGTTTGTTGTATTGGGGTTTTCCTAAGTCAAACCATATTTTGGTGTTTCCACCTCCATGTACAAAAAATGACAATGATCAAGAGGGCATTCTCTAAGTTGAGCAGAGGCCAAAATAATAATTGACTAAAACAATAAATGATAATGTTACCTTAGGTATGAAATCCTTGTCAAAGTGATGTTCACACCATAAGTTGTCGCCAAAGGTTTTATAGATGCTTGAATGGCTTGAAACTTGAATTATGTTAGTCCACAAAACATAATAGATTGTTGTAGCTAGCATCTCGAGGATAACTCATACATATTTGTAATAAATACATCATTATAGCTCATTTTTCATAATTGTCTTCTTCTTTCTTTCTCTCGTGTTCAAATGAGAATAAAACTTTTTTATATATACATTCCAATTGAGAATTTTGACTATAGGAAAACCTAGGATCTTTTTAATCCCCCAAGGACCAACACCAAAGCATCAAATTTGAATTAGGTCCCCTTAAAGATCAAGGGCACTACCCACCTTGTTCGAGTGCTTTTTTCTCAAATTTATCAAGATGTCAAGGAATTTAATGTATTTTTATGATCTGGCCTTAAAATGAATAAGTTATTAATATAATTAATGTTGTAAGCAAAATAGGGCGTCAAGGTAATGTGAAATTCTTGAGGTGACAATTTATGACACTACAAGCCATAATAGTGTATGTAGAGGGGGTATCAAAACCATAAAATTGAAGGGTATATTAGAATTAATTGAGGGAGGTTCCAAATATAATTGTATATTAACTTTTAGCACCATTATTATAATTAAAATTCTCTCAATTCAAAATAGAGAAAATAATTAATTCAATGAAAGATTCAAATGTATTTAGTTGAATGCACATAAGAATAAATAAAATAACTACTAAATGATAAACATATTAAAATGCATGTAAATAATAATAAGTAAAAATTAAAATATAGTTGATATTATTTTTTCACAATTCATGTTGAAATAATAAAATAAATGATAGATCGTTGATTATGATCCGAAACATCAAAAAGCATACACATTGAATCAAGAAACAAGCTTATTAAATCAAAATATAAACTAAACCTAACGCAAAATGACATCTATAGAAACATATTCCGTCGACGTGGGGCCAAAACTATATGGAAAATGACATTGGATATGCAATTATTATTGAAAATTCTTGTGTTTGGCTTATTCTTTATGTTCATTCATCCTCTAAACTCTGTTGGTTGCATAAAAATTCAATGCATCACATCACGCTCATTACTTTTCAAAAAAGTAGTTTTGGATTGGTGACGAATATCTCTACTTTTCCTGCAAAATTTGCCTGTTAATGGCCACTGAGATCACCATGTAAATAAGTCTCTGCTTTATTGGAAATCTCTCTACGTTTCACATTACCAAGACCCAAGGATTGAATTCATGACGTGTTTCCCATAAATTTACAAGAGTTATACAACCATGGGTCTTTGTGTAATTATGACATAAGAGCCTAGGAACTTTAAAAACAAATACTAGGAAAAAGAAGAGAAAGGACAAATATTAAAAGAGTTGCAACATTTACAAGATGATCTTCAAATGACTAATGCCAAATTGATAAACAAGGGGCAACATGTGTGGATAGTTAAGAATTTTGTTTTTAGTTAAATAGAATCATGATGGATTCTTGTCACTTGTTACTTTTGAGAGTGTAAAGGGTAATGAATCCCAACCAACCACTATGAATGATAAGAAGCTCATTATTAATGCTCCTTGAGGTAAGTGGGGCAAGGTAGACATGAGATCAAGAGGGCCACATAATATTAACATTAGTTTAACTCAATATTCAAATATACTTGAGTGGACCAAGGAAATGATGGTTCATGCACAAGGATCATTGGAGAGAAGATCCAAATTGAATTGATTACAATGAACATTAAGAGGCTTTCAATTGTTGAACATTTCTTAGAATCAATAAATAACACAACTTGGAAGGTTCCAACATGGAGGGGAATCTAAAATCCTTGAAAAGGAATCCATTGCAAGATGTATCTAGTTTCATAAGGACAAGTGATGTGAAAGTAGTATCACTATTTGATGCCTTCAATAGATTAACAATTGGTTTAACTTGGTGGGTGTCAATGTAGAAATACCAATGTAAACCTCTAAAAAATGGAAGAAAGTGAGTGGATTGTGGGTCCCATTACAATTTCATTTCCACAAGAAAGAACTTGTTGATGTCATTATATGGATGATGAATGAGTTGTAGGAATTTCTAGCTTGCTAAAAAATTTCTAAGAGAGAAACACTATACATCTAATAACCAAAGCTAGGTAGGGCCCATGTGAATAATTTTGGGAAACGTGTCTCAATATTTCTCTTAATTTTAGGATTAAAAAAAGTGATTTTCATATGTAAAGAGGAAAAACCACTTTCTAGGCTATATATTTGGTTGTTGCCCAAAATAAATATTTCTAATTGTTTTGCCTCACCGACAAGGTTTCTTGTTGTGTATATATCTTTAAGTACCTCGATTTTAAAAAAAAAATGGATCTAATCCAGCCACTAGATAAAAAGTTATGGCTTCCAAAATTTTGCATAGGAAATGTGAAAATTTGTTGGATACATGAAAGAGTTGTAAAGGGGAGTCACACTTCTTAATCAAATTATGATGCGAGTTATTTGACCCCCTATATTTGGATTTTTTATTTAGTTTTTTTCCTTATTTTTGGCCTAGGGAAATTTTGATAGTCAAGTAAACACCTAGAGATAGTCATAAGCTATCTAGGATAGTCGTAAAAAAGAGGTGAGTAGTGGTCTCATGCAAATAAGGAGATGGTTCATCATAATAGTGTCATCGAAATCCACCTAAATTATTTTTCATGTGGATCATATTTCATCAAGGAGACATTAAGAGAGGAAAGTGTTCCTAGCATGAATAAAATTTTATAGTATATGGTTAGTATGAATTTCATGGGAGATAAAAGGATGGTTATGGAGGGAAAGGTGGATAACCATTGTATAAGAGGTGTGCATGTGTATTTAAAATTCTCTCACTATCCTTTTAAGGACATTCCCAAAAGGAAGATTTTCATGTAACATATATTGTCTCAACATAGCTTAAGAGGATTATCATATTCTTGAGTGGCTTTCTCTAAGTAGAAAAATGATATATTTTTGTATTAAATATCATAAAATTTAAAGGATTACACAATCATCAGTTGGGAAGACCACGCAAGGTCATATACATAGTAAAATACAAACTATTTTAAAGAAAACAAAACTATGAAGTATTTAACTACTAGCTCTACTTAGATACATTTACCATTACATGATAACAAGACAAAATTTAATCTTTTACAATGACTTGTTAAAATAATAAAATATAACCATTTTTCATAATATTATATGCTTCCTCTTTGATCTACCACTTCATTTCTCATTGCTGCCTTGGTGGAATTATATCTTATTTTCTATTGTGATGGTGGTTTACCTCTTTTTCCTATGACACTTCTGGGTAATTTGTTGTATTCCTTTTGAAATTCTAAATAGCATCTCATGTATGGGGTATTATCAGCTTCATTTAGATGTCAATTCCTTCCAACTTTAACCTTTTTCCTATTGAAATCCACATAAATTCACAAGTTTGTCCCTTGTGTTCTCTGTAGTGGTTGTTACCTACACAACAATATTGTTAAACATGAGAGAAAAAGGACTTTTATGCCCTAAACAAGTTATTTTCTTATTTTAAGGCTATCATAAGGTTTCAAGTGCCTTGAATATCATAAATGACCACTCTATAGTAAAAATCATTATTATTTACAAGAAGATAGTCACTCACTATTTCAAGAATTTCCATGAAAGGAAAAAGATAAACCTTCTATTGTCTTAAAACACCATGAGTTAGTCATGAAGTCACAAAAGGAAATCATGCAATAAACCTGTATTGGTAGGTCATGAATGTTGAAAGAAGATAGTCATATTCTACAATCAAAAGTATTGTTACAATGAGAAAAATTGACATTCATAAGGTTTACATTGGGACCCAAGAGAGTTTATTATACATGGACCCAATGTCCACTTGGGTGATCCCACAATATTGGTTTACAATTTTTGGCCAAACTAGACACTAAAATAATTTTTTCTAACTAAATCTTCACTTTCAAGCACCTATACCAACTAAACCTTGAGGAATTTGAAGATGATGTAAACTACTGATCTATGACATTTTGTCTATAGATTCTAAATATTTTTTTTTCCAAATTTTTGGAATCAAATTGCACTTCTTTTTCCATCTCCTTCGAAAACTAGTTTTTTTCATAAAACAACATTTTTAAGGAGTGACGCTCACCATATAACGCATAACAATTTTTCCATGAAGTATAAAATTCTATTTTTTTCGAATTTAGATTTGTAACTATAATATCTAGTGCTTCCAATTAGTTTCATAGTGTTTTATTGAATATTTTTTCCTTAATCAAGTTTCAAAGTCAAACCAATTACAATTCAAACGTATGCGGACCATATAATGCATAAATTTTTTTGTATGTATCAAAATTCTTTTTTTTTGTTGGATCAAGGACTTCAATATCTAGTGAACTCATATTTTTCAATTTTTTTTGATAATCTACTATTTTTTCCACATGTGCAAAATAGAGAGCTTGATTTTTGATGAAAAACATACATTCACAAGAAATAAAAAATAAATATAATAATTAAATTAAATTTATTTAAAATTATACTTTTGGGAAGCTTATAATAAGGACTACATACTTACAAAAATAAATTTTAAATGAATTCATTTTATCCCCAAAGGTAAATCAAAAGTGGTTTTTATCAGCATTTTGATAGGTGTAAAGGAGACTCTATTATAGGTATGGTTTAAAACTAGCGGGGTTCTATCCAAGGGGGTTTGATTTAAGGTAGTTTGATCAAACCCTCTTCAATTGGAATGCTTTAAATGGAACTTTTTAAGGCTTAAATCATTATATTTTCTAAAAATATGTGATTTTAGCAAAAATCATAATCTCTCAAAAATTGTAAACTAGCTTTGTGGGATGACCCACTTGTAGGTCCAAATGAAACATTCATATGTGTCATGAACTTCAAGAACTACTCCATCATAGTTTAGTTTTTTTTTCTCTCAGGGATCTTATGAGACTGCCTTATAATAATGTTTCCTACAAGGATTAGGAGAGTCAAGGAATGAACCAAGAAATTTGATAGCATTCACCTACCCATCCCAACATTTTGGCATATTTGGTTCAACTCCATGATGCATGAAACACAAAATATTCCTATTGGCATGTTTACACTAATCTCAAACGACTATTTTTATAATCTAATGCATTCATTCTTGAAATGGTCAAATAGTGTTGAGTGGACCAAAATTGAGATAGTGTAATGTAGAGGGACTCTACATCCACTTGTAGGTCCAAATATAAAATTCATAGGTTTCGTGAAGACCAAGAACTACTCTTTCATAGTTTAACAATTTTTTTCTCTCAGGGCTCTTAAGAGACTATGCTAGAATAGTGTAGTTTGCAAGGATCAGGAGACTTGAGGAAAAAATGGATGCCTCTTATAGTGAAGGATCCCATGTATCCACATGTAGGTTTAGAAGAAAAATTTATAAGATCCATGAATTCTGATAACTACTCTATATCAGAAATTGATAGTTTTTTCTCTTAGGGCTCATAAGAGACCGCGCCAGAATAATGCAGCTTGTAAGGATTAGGAGACCCAAGGAATGAACAAAGACCTCTAATAGCATTCACCTACCCACCCTAACATGTTGGCATAGTCATTTTTTCCCCATGATGCACATGAAGAAAAATATGAATGTTTCCATGTTTATACTACTCTCAAATGATGGTTTTCACAAGAATCCATTCATTCTTGGCAATGGTCAAATGGTGTCAAGTTGAAAAAACAAAGATATAATATTTAGGAGGGAACCAATATCCACCTATAATTCTAGAAGAAACATTCATAGGTACCATAAATTTTGAGAAATACTCTATCCTAGTTTGGTAGTTTTTTGTTATCAAGACTCTTAGGAGACTATATTGAAATAATGTAGCTTACAAGGATCAAGATACTTGAGGAACCAATAGATGCATTTTGATAGCATAAAAATACCCACCCCAATGTGTTGGCACAATCAGTTTGGCCCCATAATATATAGAATAAAAAATATGCTTATTTCCACACTTACATTCTTCTCAACTAACACTTTTTGTAAAAATGTTTTCATTATTTGCATGGTCAAATAATGTTGATCTGGAAAAAATTGAGTGAGTTTATTGTGGAGGGACCCCATATCCACCTATAGGTCTAGATGAAACATTTTTAGATGCCACAAACTTTAAGAAATACTTTTTCATAGTTTTTTAGTGTAGAGGAGGAGATTTGCTACTTTAGAGTCTTTAGGACAAAGAAGAGTCTACAGGGAGTAAAAGGTCCTCAACTACCTCAAGGAATAAAGCTCAAGCGATGGGATAAAAAAGGGAGAGTTTCAAAGTCAGAAAGAGTATATCACAAAGGTTTTCTAGATATATTAGCGAGCTCTCAACCAAGGATGATAATGCGGCACATTGGCATCACAATGGTGTACTGGTGTCTCGTACGGACTGAAAATAGAGACTATCACAAAAAACAACTTAGGTGACTACTAGCAATCTAATTGCTAAGAACTCTTGAAATGTGAAGAAATAACAGAGTATAATAGAACTAAAATAAAGTAAAGAAGACTAAGTAGATTAAAGGAAATGTAGATGATGAAATGAAGGAAGAGAAAGAAAGTGCTCACAACAACCCAAGTAATGGAGCCTTCAACAGAGAAATGTCTTCAATACCTACACATATAAGACCAAGAGAAAATGTTGGGGCTATTTAAGGGCTTGCCTCAATCAAACCCCTATTTTGATGTTTCCACCTCCACATATAGCCAAATAGATAGATAGATAGAAAGATAAACATAAAAGAAGATAAAATGCATAAACAAGGGATGTGAGAAATCCCAAGATGCTCAAAGACATAAGACAAGTAAGATATCACCTGCAAGGCTTGAGGAAGCCAAAGAGAGAAAGAGTGAAAGAGATAGCTATGAGATTCAAGAGAGTGGTAGAGAATGTTATGAGAACTTTGAAACTATTATAGCAAGTTGTAGAGAGCTATGCAAGCAAGAAAGCAAGAGAAAGAGAAGAGAGAATGAGAGAGCAAGAGAAAATACCAAGAGAGAAAGATCAAGAGACCAAATGAATTGAAAAGAAAGATTTTAAAGAGAGAATAGGAGGGAAAAGAAGGTTCTCAAGTTGTTACAAGGCATCTTGAGCCATTTCCATCAACAAAGGTAGGTGACAAGTGGCAACATGCTCAAAAATGGCCATTTGAATGTTGAAATGTCACAAGACACTAGCATGGTGCATAGACATCCGTGCAATGTGCTAGCGTCCAAACAAATCACACTTAAGAACAGTGGGAACAAGGAAAACAAAAGGTTTGATGCAAAGCTTACATAAGAAGGTATCTACTGAAAAGGGGTCTTGAGTATCTCGAGGGGAAAAAGGTTGATGCAAGGGCTAAAATGATCCTACACAAATAATAAGGGAGTGGACACTAAAGTGGATGCAAAAGTGTAGGTGAAATTTCCATGGGGTGCAATTTTATGACACTACAATTAGTTTTTTGCTCTTAAGAAATTACATTGGAATAACATAGCTTGCAAGGATCAAGAGACCTAGGGAATGAATGGAGCCCTCTAATAGAATTCACCCACCTACCTCAAATTTTTGGTTTATTAATTTTGGCCCTAGGATGCAAAAACACAAAATATGCATGTTTCCATGTTTATATTGCTCTCAAATGACACTTTTTGCTAGTATGCATTCATTCTTGGCATGGTCAATTAGTGTCAATTTGACTAAAATTAAGAAAGTTTATTATGGAGGGACCTCATATCATTGTAGGTCCAAAGAAAACATATGTAGATGTCATGAAGTTTGAGAACCACATCATATTTTGACAAGATTTTGATCTTAGGGATCTTAAGACATTGCATCAAAATAATGTAGCCTACAAGGATTGGTTGACCCAATGAACAAAATGAGGACTCAAGTAACATTCATCTCCCCACCCTAAGATGATAATGCAGTTGGTTTGGCCCCACAATGTATGGAACACAAAATATGTTTGTTTTCATGTTTAGACTATTCTTAAATGACACTTTTTATAAGAATGAATTTGTTCTTAGCATGGTCAAACGATGTTGATTTGATAGAAGATGGATATTCTTTGATATTCATGGTTATGTTGATTTAGACTATGTAGGTGATGTTGATAGTAGATGATCCACTAATGCAATTACATGTTTACTTTATTTGGTGGTGTTATTAGTTGGATGGGTAATCAATGAGCTATGGTTTCTTTGTCCAATACTAAAGATAAGTATATGGTAGATACTCATTCTTGAAAAAAATTATTTTGCTTAAGAGACTATGTTCAGATATCAAAATAAAAGAAGGTGCAATTGCAGTTTATTGTGACAGTCAGAATGCAATCTACCTAGCTAAGAACCTGACATTTCATGCCAGGGCCAAGCACATTAATATAAAGTATCATTTTGTTAGAGATATAGTTGAGGATGGCAGGGTGAATCTAGTTAAGGTAGAGATATTGATGAATTCTATAGATTCTTTAACTAAGTGTGTGAACATAGAGAAGTTCAGATGGTGTTCATAATCTATAGGCCTATCATCTCCTAGTAATAAAATCATGTTGTTGATAATCACTTTGCTCTTGCAAGGTGTTTAAAAAGTGGGAGAATGTTAGAAAAAAGGTGTCTCAACCCTATAATTATAAAAAGTTACTATTTATATTAATTTTACATTTGTCCATGGATGGCTTCAATTTTTTTCCCAAAGAAACTAAATGGTCAAATAAACATGGTAGTACCCCAAGGTCATGTATGGATTTCAAAATATTAAAGTTCCCATTTTTGAAAGTTTAAAAGTAAATTTTGAGGAACTTAGAGGTTTTTTTGGGCCCAAAAGTGGTCATAACTATAAAATTTTGTTATATTGATAGAACACTTCATGAGCTTTCTAATAGTTTAAATGGTTTGTCAATCAGACTCTTGGATTAAAAGTTATGACCTTCAAAAGTTGGGCCTCCCAAGTTGGGAAATATGAAAATTTGTCGTGTTAGAGTAATCATGCATTAGATAATAATTACTCTTTAATTGATTATTAGTCTAATTTATTCTCATGCACTTAGGCTAAACTTAGGAGTTCTTTATTTAGTTAACTAAGTGCTTTTCTATGTTAACTGAAGAGAGCTATTATTAGATCATTCTATCTCATTACATGAGATGTTGACACTTGCCATGATCTAATCCATTTACCATTTAGGGTTGCTCCTATATACCACTCAACCCTCATTGTATTATCACTCTTCTACTCTCTCGATCTTTCATGCCTTTGATAGAACTCTCAAACCTTTAATGAGGAATCTTATTTTCCTTGAATATTCTTGATGTTCATTTTGTAGCTTTTTCTTTTTGAGGAATATAGCATTCTTTGTTTGTAGAACTCTTGCGTGGAAGGTGTCTTTATTCGTTGTTTGATCATATGGACCATGTTTTTCACAATTCTAACATGGTATCAAAGTGTGTATTTATGAGGTTTTTTTCTTCAAGAAGGGTTACAGGCTTTAGATTTGGAATCCCTCTTTCTTTTTTTTGCAAATTTTGAAGGTGGGAAAAAATTTGGTGTATTTGGAACCAAAATAGAGTCTTCCATTAGATTCAAAGTTGTCGAGAAAGTAAGATTTGGCTTTTGTTTGGCCTGATTTTGATCCTTGAGGTAAGTTCTATAAGGGTTTGTAGCAATTTCCTTTTTCTCAGATCTGGAGGGTAGCTACAATTTCAAAGTATTTTGAGTACAAAAGAACCTCACTGTTGAATTCAGGAGGCTAATTTGATGAATATTGACTATAAATTTTCCCTATTTTGGCATCCTGAGCTTTTGAGGAAAATATTTTTTTCCCCAGGGGTTGTACGACCCCTGTGCACAACTTTTGAGCAAAACAATTAAAAAGAAGGTGTGGTTTTCTTATTTTTTAGTTTTAAAACAAAATCTGATTTTTTTTTAAATATTGGAAAAATGCAAGTATTAAATTTTTTTAGCGACATATTTTCAACAGGTGGGATATTTTTTTTGCCAACCGCATTCATTAAAGGGTACCTGCAGGTACTTGCAGATGCAGGCCTGTACACCCCTTTGTTCGTTAATGGTTGTACAAGTGTACTGACAACGGCTTTTAGAACCCTATCGGTGACCGACTTTACCTTCCCCAATGGTTCTCACCCTTTCTAGTGAATTTTTCTGATGAAATTTTGATGACCTATTTTTTTTCCAAGGGACCAGATTCTTTTTTCCGGCATACACAAATATTCTTTGGAATATTTCGATGATCAATTTTTCTTATTGGCCACTAATTTTTTTCTAGTAGAGGAGAATATTCTATGAATATTTTGTTTGCATCAGCATGACATTAGTGATACAGATGGCTTGCATGGCCCCTTTGAATCCTCCTTGTGACCTAAAGGAGGTGTTTTTTCTTCATCGTGTTCCTAGTCAGTAGAAGGTGGGCATGGAATCATTATACTTGGAACCAAATCAATTTATTTGGTATCATTGGTTATGTGGTCACATGGTCAAATTTTCAAGAGAAACTTGCTACCCATTATGGAGATAACTTTATGGATAGCCACTTTTGTCAACTTACTAAATTAAAACAAACAGGTACAGTCAAATACTATACCCAAAAATTCCAAGCCCTTTGTTTAAGAGTGGAGAATGTGACAAAAGAAAATTTGCAGGAATTATTTATAGGAGGTTTAAAGAACCACATAAAATTGAGTTATGTGTGTTTTAACCACAATCCTCTTCATGAGTGATATTTATGGCAAGAAAAATTAAGAAGGTTTTAGCCAATAGAAAAAAAGAGATTGTAAACATAAGAGAAAGGAGCTCTCCTTCACATTCATTACCTCAACCTACTAGGTTGAATCCAAAAAAAAATCAAGGAGAAGATAGAAAAGGGTTGTATTTCAATAGTGACAACAAATACAATTGAGGATGCAATGAAAATAAATTGTTCTATATTGAAGGTCTAAGTGAGGAAGAGGAGGAGGAACCAATATTAGAGGGTAATAAGGAGTCTGATGAGGAATCACATGATTCCTAGTGAATCATTTATTTCCATGAACTCTCAAGTTTTATAACTCCACAAACTCTCAAGGTAGTGGGTTTCTTAAAAAACCAAAAAGTAATAGTATTGATAAATTTGGGTAGTATTCATAGTTTCATTAACAAAATGTTGGCTACTTGTCTAAATTATTATATATCTATCTCCAAAGTTTCAAGTCTTGATTGTAGATGGTGGTACTATTATTTATTCTATAATATGCCACAACATTAAATTATCCATGCGAGATTATCACCTTGATTTCCCAATGTATGTTATCTCCATGGGTGCAACATATATTATTTTGGGAGTACAATGGCTTACTACAATGGGAATAATTAAGATGAATTTCTAATAACTATTCATGAGATTTCAAGAAAGACAATAGAGCTAAGAGGGTTGAAGGAAAAGTCCCAAAAAATGGTAAGTGCTCGTCAAATGCAAAAGTTGCTTAAGAAAGGATCTAATGGATTTCATGGCCCAATTATGCTCATTAGAAGCCTATCAAACTAATGCTCCTACCTATCAAAATTTATAAGAAATTATTGATCATCGCTCAATGGTTTTGGAGATGTTCCTAAAGGAATTACTCCTAAGAAGGATCATGATCATTTTGTACAACTATTTCCAAGGATCCAACTACCCAACATTAGGCCTTATAGGCACCCATATATACAAAAAAGTGAGATTGAAAATATTGTTGAGGAGATGCTACATACATTAATTATCAGCCATAGCCAAAGTGGTTATTCCTCACCTATTTTGATCATGTGTAAGAAGGATGAAACTTGGCACATGTTCCCAAACTATAGAGTTCTCAACAAGTACAATATCAATTATAAGTTTCCTATTCTAGATATTTATGATTTTCTATATGAATTGAATGGATCTATATATAAATTACAAAGTTTGATCTTAGATTAGATTATCACCAAATTCAAAATAAGGAAGAAGATATTTATAATACAACATTTAGGACTCATGAGGGTAATTATGAGTTATTGTTGATGCCATTTGGTCTTACCAATGCACCATCTACAATTCAAATTTTGATAAATTCCATATTTAAGAAAATCTTGAGGAAGTTTGTATTAGTATTCTTTGCTAATATATTGATTTGTAGAAAGATATGGGAAAAACACTTGTAGCATGTAGATCAATCATTACAAGTTCTCAAAAATCATAAACTTTATGCCAAGCCATCCATGTGTGTTTTTTGTCTCAACAAATTGGAGTACTTGGGACACATAGTTTCACATGGAGTAAAGGTGGATCCTAACAAAATTAAGGCTATCATGGAATGGCCTATTCCCAAAACCATTACGAAATTGAGGGGTTTCTTGGGATTTAATAGATACTATAGAAGTTTTATGAATAATTATGGTTCTATAGAAGCACTCCTCACAGCTATATTGAGGAAATATTCCTTTCATTGGAGCAAGTCCACTAATGAAACATTTGAGAGATTGAAGGAGGCTATGTGTACAACTCCAATACTTGCCACTCTAGAATTCACCAAATATTTTATCGTGGAATGTGATACTTCAAGAAATGGTATACAAGAAATTGGCATGCAAGAGGGTTGACCCATTTCTTTTGAGAGTCGTCAACTAAAGGGTAAGAATCAACTCAAACCTATTTTTGAGAAGGAAATGTTATTTATTCTTCACACAATAAAAAAATATAGGCCTTATCTAATGGGTAGAAACTTCAAGGCAAAGACAAATCATGATAGCCTAAAATATCTTTTGGAACAAACATTATCTTTTGAAGAGAAAAAAGTGGGTCACTAAGATGTTGGGATATGAATTTGAGATTGTATAAAAGAAAGGAAATGAAAAATGTTGTGACAGATGCACTTTCTAGGAAGGATGATAAGGATTCAAAGCTTTATCGTGTATCATTTCAATATTACAAGTGGATTGGGACATATGTTCATTTGGGACATATGATATTATTCCGAGGAGATGTATTTAATGATGTCATGGAGAGATTTATTATAGAGTTGGATCTTTGGTGGTGATTTATGATAATCTAATTTTTTAGTAGTGTGATCATTTTTCTTGTGAGTTTTTGGTTATTGCAATGGTGTATTGGATTTTATTTGGAATGAGATGAGTGGTTGTACACTTATATAAAATTTGGATGAGGCTAGATATTTCTTGTTCTTGGAGATCATGTTTTTATATGGTTACTCTTTGATGATGTTTCAATAGGAAAACTTGAGATCCTACACCTAGGTTATACGTGAGTTCAACATGGACTTGTCGAGGAGATTGTTCATGGAGAGAGTTGTTGTGGCTTGGTGTATCCTAAAGTCAAAATCTTAATACCCACTCTTGGTCCACTTGGTGGTGAATCATTTGATAGATATAGCCCACATTTTTTTCAAATGTATTTTGTTTCATGCTTTATTTTCTCATGGAAATGAGTCTTGAAATATGAATGTTAATTCTTAATGGACTATTTGAGGATTATTTGGCATGTGTTATTATTTCTTTCTCTTCTCATGGAAAGAAGTCTTGAGCAATGGATGTTATTTAAATATAGGACTTATTTGTGGAGTGTAGAGGATGGTTTTGGGATTATTTAATTACTTTTAGGAATAGATATTTTTGTTTGATATTACTTCAATTGGAGAGGCATACATCATAGTTGACATTGATTCATATTATAAGTTTGATCTTTCAGTTGAATAGTTGGATGTTGATAAAGCTTTTCTATTTAGGGTCTTGTGAAGGGAATCTTAATTGTCACAAATTGAGCACTTAGAGGTGTTGATAGAAGGATAGGTTGCATATTTTGTTCATAATTTCTATGTATTTCCTTGTTTCCTAGAGGTTTGTGTTCATATGACATTAGAGTTGAGGTTTGTGTGGATCTATTATTATCACTATGTTTTTGGTAATTTACTATTACATTATTGTTTACTTTTGGGTAATAGTAGTAAGGTTCTTTAATATTTATCTTTTATGATGTGAAGAAATCAGGAGAGTGACATAGACTAGTGTGGTGAGAATTTATTTTATAGTATTTTTGTTTGTAATTTTACATATTATTATTTATGTTCCATGGTACTACATGATATTAATGGCATTTTATACACCCTTCTTGTGAGTTCTATTGGTGGAATTTTGGATGTGTTGATTGATTTTATATTTGACATTATCCATGCAATAGGGTTTTGGATGTTCTCATTATACTATGATCTTGAGGGTCTTCAAGACTTTTTTTTTATGTAGGATATTGTATATAGAAGGACTTGTGATCATGTATTGGATTGGATATGTTGATGGTGCCCCATAACATCTATCAACTATGATGAGTATACCTTGGTCACTAGATTTATTTAAACTCTATAGCTATAATATCTTTGATTATGGAAAAGAGAAGTTTTTTTATGGACTAGAAATCATGAATACGATTACGATTATGAGCATAATCTATATTATAAACTTGGCATTTAATTATGAATATTGGTACACTAATTTAGGTATGCATAGGAAGAATAAAATTGGTAAATAACCACTATGATACCTTGATGACTTATACATGTTTTGTGACAAGAAAACATAGAATTTCTTGTAGATAATGAAACATGAATGTAACTGTAATTATGAGCCTAATATTAATTCTAAATTTGTCTGTAAATAGTGAATGCTAATTTAACAATAAGCCTATGCATGTATCAATATGATGAGTTTGATCCTAAATATGATAATACATTATCATGGGGATAATAGGAAAGTTTTTTTTAATAGAGAATTAGATTTCATGATAAATTGAATTTACTTAAGAGAACTAATGCATGTAATAGATAGAATTGATTTTTTTCTTATAAAATCACCATTCAAATTGAATTGAATATAGTAGAAAAAATAATAATTGTTTAATCAATAAAAAGTACATAGCCACCCATACATAAATAATATATTAAAGTAGATATACAAAATGTGGTGTTTAAGATGTTACCAATTATGGAATATGCCCCAAATAACAAATAAAAATACCAAAAACCAAGTTTGGATGGATAGTATGAAAAAAAAATATAAAACTAAGTGCTCTCATCAGAGCTTTGAGCATCATCTGCTAGATCATTATAAGAGGTATGAACAAAAAACAAGGTGGTAGTTGCATTGGAAGCTAGATCTTTGGTAAGTATAAAGAATTAATAGGGGTCTTCTCTAGATACATTAATTGCTTTCTTCTGAATGTGATTCCCTTCTCAAATGGAGAGAAGTTGGAATCAAAAACTGAACTAATAGAAAAAGATATTTAAAAAATGTACAAAATTTGGATATAATTATTTCTTCTAATGATAATATATGCATGTTAATAGAATCTGTGAATGCATTTGAGTTACCATTGAGAAATCCTTCCTACAAAGCACTAAAACACATTTAACTATAAGATGGTTGAAAACTTATTATGTGGGGAATAAACTATTGATAAGCATTGAACACTCGTTAAATTTATATTTAGAAATTTAAGATTGAGCTTCCCAATAGCAAGAGATAAATTTGGGTGTATTCATTTTGAAGAATATCCATTGTATTTGATATACAAATAGAATCCATAGTGCTATATTTGAAGATTTAAAGGCATGCCATTAGAATTTATTAACCTACAATTACTCCTTATATAATTTTCAACCCTATCACATTCAAACTAAAATACATGTACAATCTTAATATATGTTCCCATTTACAAGGATGTAAATAAGCAGTCACTAGTTAATTAAGAATTATTCCATGGACTCTAGCAAATCTAAAATAATCTACAACTATTGGATATGAGACAAGGAAGTGGGTATTAATAATCACCAATTACATCACTCAAGATCATTACCTACAAATATCATTAAAATAAGTGTTATCATATAATCCTATATTTGATGTCACAGAGGTTTAAAAGAGGCTCTATGTTAGCCTCAATGGAAATACATGATTATATTAGTAGGTATTTAGCTATGTCAAACATTTTTGTTCATGGGTGATCTTAATTGTCAATAACTCTTTACATGAATTTATTTTTATCAAATTATTATGCAAAGGCATCCTCTCTCAATCATTAATCGATATTTTGATGACTTAGGAGCTAATAATTTCCTCTAGCTACTACTTCCCCATCCCTACGGCTAATAGTCTACATTAAATTAGTTGAAATTGTCAAATAAGTGTTAGGAAATTTAAAGCATATTTCTTGAATTCTAATTAGAACTCTTCCTCTATTTAGTGGAATTTATGACTAGCATATAATCTTCTTTTATGAAGATCCTCTCAATATTTTCTATTTTTATTGTTGGTAGTATCTCAACTAGAATTTGAACCTTTATTTTGTTATTTGTTTCCATTGAGATTTTTCTAGATATCACCACTAGAACTTTGTCATTGCTATATCTTCAAATGCATTTGCACCTAAAATTCAATGGTTATCCCAAGAGACTCCATCAATATTCAATTCTATAATAAAATACAAAGGGGCTAACCACCCAACCCAATTAATTTATATTTTGTTCTTGCAACCATTAATTGATACATGGGATAGAGGGGGATTTAGGAGTGTCCATGCCTTATAATTTCATTGTCACAACTATAAAATTTATTAAGTTGGAAGTATTCTTATAAACATAGGACATAACTAATTCTAAAATTATCATTTCTAATTTGAGAATAACAATTTCCACTATAGACGATATTCTTCTTAATATTCCTTTAATTTTACTCTTTTCACAAGTGCCAAATTAGAAGAGGGGACAATTTTCCATATACAAGCATAGGTGGATTCTTTATATAGGATGGGATAACTTATGAATAATTGTGATAAAGTATTTGGAAAAAATATTTTCTAGTTAAATCTATTACACGCCTATTTCCAACACCTATTGCTAAAGCTATAATTGAGTGGAAGATTATCGATGTCTTCTACTTCTTCTTCACAAAGTATATATCTAAACTAAGAAGAAACCCCCAAAATTTCCAATCTCTTTCTAGTAAGGATCTTATTGTGAAGAGATAACCATGCAAATTTACCTAATTTATGAAGGTAGGCACTTTCCTAGGAAAGGGAAGAAGGTTGATTCACTAAATTTGAAGTGTGAGTCAAGGCTAGGTAACCTTGTTTCACTAAATATCCCCATGTTTTAAAATATGTTTTTTCTTTTTTTCCACAATTTCACTAAATAAATATTTTTGATATTGAGGAAATGGATAATCCTTACAATTCATCTAATTATATTAGGCAACAAATCTAACTAGGAGACTTCAAAATAGTCATTTAATTTATAACCCTAGGCTTGGATCAAGAATTGTTTTGGTTCTAGTAGATCCAACCTGCTATCTAAGGCTTGTCCATTCCAAAATTCTACCCAGTAAAGATATTTCTCTCTATTATGAATCACCCAAGAGAGGTGGGGAATAATTAAGTTTTTTGCATATAATGATAAAATTCCATATTTTTGGCTAATAGGAGGGTTAGTAATGGAAAATACCATGTTTTTATCCTATGTTTCGCGATATTTAGATTGTGTTATTTTGTATCATTTCAAATTTGGCTTTGCATACATATGCAAAGTTAGTTTTACCCCAATATCCAACTTCTAAACATTAATGTTGTGTACTCCAACCCCACCAAAAGACAATCCTACAAACCTTGTCCCAAGATAATAGTGCCACCTTTCTTTGTTCATTGTTACCTTTCCATAGAAAAATTCTAATTAGTTTTTAAATATTGAAAATAATACTTTTCAAAAATTTGACAAAAAATATCATATAGATTGACACTATAAACAAGATAGATTTAATCATTGTTATTTTTCTAGCCATAATTAACCATCTACCTTTATAGGAAGAAATTTTTATTTTGAATAGCACCCATTGTGTTCCAAAATAAATTCTTGTTTACATCATAAAATAGAGGAATACATAGGTTTATGCTTGGTAGATTGAAATCTAACAAACTAGAACTCCTTTGAATGTAAGGGGAAGAATTGGAAAATAATATCTATTATTTAGAGGAATTTATTATCTACCCTAAAGCTGAGCAATAATATGTGATATCTTTATTTATAAGTTGGAGAGACACAATAAAATAGAATCCACCACAGTTAGAGCATCAACAATTGATTCACAAACCATAGATATTGAAATATGCTTTTGATTCCCCAAAGCATGTTTGTCCAAAATTGATCCAATAAACAAGAAGGGAGAAATTGGATCTCCTTATTTTAATCTAAGAGTGGATTTGAAGAAACTTATCAGGCTACCATTTAAAAAAATTGAGAATCTAACCCCAAAATATAAAAGTGGACCCACTTACACTAAGTTTTTGAAAATTCAAACTCTTGCCAAACTTTCATAAAAAAAATTCCCTACTTGTAGTGTAGAAAAATGTACCCCTTTACATTTTCCCACTTGTTTGGGACCTCCCTACTAAAATTGGGTTTCTTTATGCCTTATTTGGTCCTATTTTGCATCCATAAGCCTTATTTAAGGCATCTTTCCTAGGATAATCCCAACACATATCTAATGACCAATCATAATTTAATGTTTTTGGATTGTCCAGCCTAGGTTTAGTGATTTGGGTCTCATACGCCACCTTGGGCATATGGGTCCCACCTAAGTTTCAGGGCTTGATCTTGAATTTAGCATTAAATTTAACATTTATAGAAATTTGTGTCCCAAGATTAGCCTATTGGGACTCATATGCCCCAACTAGCATATGAGTCCCACTTAGCTTGGACCTATTTTGGATTCAAATTCTTGGCAAGATTTTATTCTCCTAGATCTAATGTTGGCTTGTAGTGTTGTAATTTTGGGAAATTTGGCATAAACAAGTATAAATACAATGTTATTTCACATAATTTCTCTTAGAAATTTAAGTGATCTTATGAGCATTTAGGTGAGATCATTATAGAGCATTCAAGAGCATTCAAGAGTTGATTATCAAGCATTTTGGAGCTATCTTCAAGATTCAAGCATCATGTCAAATTCATCATGCATCATGTTTATTTTTGAGATAACATTTGTGATGTAGGTTCTTATGATTCAAGCGGGATTTCAAGTCAAGATCCATATCATTCAATCAATAGTCAAGATCTATATTCATGCTAGCCATCTCATACAAGATTTTAGCCTTTATTAGAAGGGTTTGGTGAGTTGCAACATTTCATATTGTTCATTCATCATTCTTTCATTCTATTTGATTTCATTTCAAGGTTTGATTACCAAAACAGGGTTTGACCAAGGAAAACCCCTATCCACTAACAAAACAACATTTTTCCCTCTCTTTGATGTGTGATATGCAGATTTAGGTTGAAGATCCATTGAAGAGAAAGATTGGAGAAAGTTGTCAAAGTTGTCACCTTTCTTGCAAGATCACAGAAAGTCACATATAGGTCAGAATTTAGAGTTTCAGACTTGGAAATCAAAAAGGAGAGAAGCTACAAGAGAACATTAGAGGATATCAGAGTTTCAGATCAACCTTGATACTGGGACTAATTCACCACAACTAGCATATTAATCCTAGTATACCAATTTTTAGACATTTCTTGTAGATCCTAATTTACCAATTGTAGATTATGGTTTCAGCCCGAAACCCTAAACTAGGACTAAATCACCCTTGCTAGCGTATGAGTCCTAGTGTTGTGCTAAAATCATAATTTGGGGATTGTAGACCTTGTTCCAGGCATCTTAGTTTTTCATATGCATCTTTGTTTATCTCCAGTTTACTATTCTAATTTGAGTTCACTTTCTAGGTCATATAGTTAGGTTTTGCATGTTACTTTCATTTCTTGTCTTTCTAAGCCTTTTCTTAGTGGTGAATCCCCCCTTTGTATTTAATCACACCCTAGGAGATCTTATATCAAATCCTTTCTCTCAATTAAATCATTAGATTGAGATCTCTAAGGTTTCCTTGAATGAACTAAAGGAAATAGGACATCCCCCTTGTGTTCCATCTCTTAAAAGATAAAAAGACAATTTCTTTGTGTTCATTTTGGTGAACCTTGTTGCAAGAATGGAAAGATTAAAGGTGTTTTCATTGATTTCAACCAGTCAGCTGGTTATCTACTAGTTGTTGTTGGTTGTATATGTCGAGAATATTGAGAAAATTGTAATAAAGACATGTTGTAGATGTTTTGCGGTTGCTCCAAGTTTTGGTCTAGATTTTCTCTTGTAGTTGTGCGGTTGAGATAGGTTGTTCATGGTTGTTAGAAGGTTATATATATATATATATATATATATATATATATATATATATATATATATATATTTGGTTATTGGTTCGTTGTACAGTGCAAGTTGTGTTCATCAGTTGTGAACTGTGGTTTTCTATGTTTCTATGTTGAGCTCTGGGAGAAATGTTGTTGGTCCGGATTTCTCTTTGATGAAGTCTTATGATGTATGATTCTAAAGTTGAGTTGCCCTGATTATATTGAAGTTAATTTTGACATCTGGAAGTTTTTTTTTAATGGTTCTATGTGTTTTATACTAATGTGGATGACCTTGTGTGAAATACTACTTTTGAGAATGATGAAGCGTGTTGGATCTATTTGGGTCCCTATAAAGCATATGTTTGGGTCGCCCTCATTCTAATTCCACCCTAGGATGTTTGGCACCGACATAATTTTAATTTGGATTTGGATAGCCGACTTTGGATATGTTTCAAAGTTGAAGATGGTATGTAGCACCCCTCCATTTTGGCTCTTTTGATCGGACAGTGTTCTTATTTGTTATGGTTGTTTCTGTTATACTTTGACTATGGTACTTGGTTAATTTTTTATCACAAACTGTTAAGCAATTTGAATGTTATATTTTGATGAGATGGTAGTTTATTTTGATGTTATCATTATGGCATGCTTTGAATTAGCTTAGCAAATATTTAATTAATGATGCTTTATGCTTTTGAGTATATTATTGATGTTAGATTCGTCAGTTAGTAATTTTGTATTGGTGAAGGGGACAAGATTGTATCACTCGCTTGCGAGCACCCTACAATTCTGATATTTCCTCTTCACAGTGTGTTTTATAATGATAAATGTATATATATGCATGTTCGATGTACTCTTTGTTTGTAGGTTGACAGGTACAGGACATCGACTCCACCTGATTTCACACGTTTGAGTGTGTCCATTGGCCAACGATATTCGATTGGGAGATAGTAGCTAGGTTTTCCATGCCAAGTCATCACCCTAGTCATAGTGTCGTCGGGTTTTAGTCGAGTTAAGTTGCTTATTTTTTGTTCATCTCTCCTTGATTTATTTAATTTCAAGTTGAAAAAAAAGGTAAATAAATGGCTTTCTTGTATTTCGGATGTTATTAAATAAATCTAGTGTAGTGTTAGAAATGTTACTTAAATTATTAATTGACTTAATTTAATTAATAAAATAATCTAATCTTGGATTAGATTTATTTTATTGATTATTTAAATTAATTGTGTGGAATTAAAGCAAGTTGTTCATTTTGGAAATTATAATTGTTAAATTCTTTTTGGAATGAATTTTTTTTTAAAAAAAGTGTTAAAGTTTTTGAAAAGAAGATTTTTAAAATTAAGTTCTTTTTGGAAATGAAAATGTTTAAAAACATTTAAATTCATTTGGAATAGAAATTTAAAAAAAAAATGAAATAAAGAAATAAAGTCATGTTGAAAGAAATTTGTTTTAGTTTTAAATTTCAAAAAAAAAAAAAATCTTGAAATTGGATAGAGGAGCAATAACTATGTTGGATGGGATATTTTAGGGAAAGTTGACCAAATTTGGGGAAGATATTTCATTTTTTTAAAAAATATATCGCTATTAAAAGGAAGGAGAGTTCTTCATATTTTGTTTATGCATTTTGGATTTTGGGAGAGGATTTTGGAAAAGCTTTGGAAAATCTTCTTGTAGGGAAGCTCAACTTTCTTGTTCAAACTCTCCTTCAAGGTTCAAATCATAGGTTCTCCTTGTTTATTGTTTTAGAAATTTGCATTTTCAATTTGAAAACTTGCTTGGAAATCTTTTTTTGAAAACCCTATTTAAATCTTGAAGAAATTTAGATTGTTTGTTGAAAATCAAAACTTGCAGCTGAAATCTTCAATTTCAACAATAGAAAAATGGAAAGAAAGCAAAATGAAATTAGAAAATCTCTATTTGGAGTTGAAATGGTTCATTTCAAATTTGAAATTTAAACCAAGAAATTGTGCTTGAGAAATTAGTTTTATTGTAAAAAAATTATGTAGAAAAGTTGCACAATTTCACTATAAATGGGAATTTAGGTATATATTTATACATATATATATATGTATCTTTATATATATATATACAAACATATATTATAAATATATTATGAACATTCTGGAAATTTTTATTTTGAAAATTTTACACAGGAATTTTTGTCTGTGCAACACAGGGGAGGGGGTTTTTATTTTTTTTATTGTAAAAAAAAAAATATAAACAAAAAAATTTATGTTGGGTATGTGTGTGGGGGCGTAGCCCATGGCTGCACTTAGCCACACCCCATGGAGGGGTGTTGTTGTGGCATCGCTCCCCACACTATGTGTGGGGGAAGCACTGCCATAGGCAGTGTTGGCCTCCACAAGAGACTGCGTCCCCTCTCCCTTTGGGGGCCCGTGGGACCAAGGAGATTAAGTCATTTTTTTTAAATTGTTTTTAATTTCATTTTTTTTTAATTATTTATTAATATTATTTTATATTATATATATTATAATATTCATATATTATATATATAATATATTATAATTTAAATAAATATTTTATTATTATTATTTAAATATATATACTATATATATTTTAAATAATAGGGAATTATTTTTAATTAGTTGGAATATAAAAATGATATCTTTTTTTAGAGGCATATATTTAAATGGTATTTAATTATTTAAAATATGAATTTTAAAATGATTATTCTATTATCATAGATTGAAATAAAGTGGACTTTATAATAAATGACTTTAATTGAAAAGTTGATTTTTATTATTATGTGTAATTGGAGAAACAGGGAGTTAAATTATTAGTTTTAAATTCCTCAATATTGCAATTGTAATTTTAATTACTTTTGAGTAGTTGCAAATAATGTTAATTATGTTATTTGATTACATGTAATATATTATTGCCTTGCTTGGATTTAGGAAATCCTAAAGTAGGATATTGAATTGTCAGTTGTCCTTTCATCATGATCTCTCTCTCTCTTTCTTGACGTTGGGAAATGGAGTTTTTTTGTTATGTAAGTCTTCCAGTTTGGGTTTTCTTTTAATTTCATGGATTGTTGTAAAATGTTAGTCAACCTTGGTATAGTTTTGGGTAGTGCTTATAGATGTATCTTGTTGTTTTACCCGGTTTTCACGAACGGGGATGGTTTGTGCCTCCTTTGGATTAGGAGTGGATTATGTGAATTATGCCTCCTTTGGAAGCAGCAGATTATGTGTTTTGTTGCCTCCTGTGTTTGGGGTGAGTTTTCATTATGTGTTCCTCCTAGAGTTGGAGTGGTTTTACCTTGCTAGTATGCACTTGGGATTCCCTTGGTGTTTGGCTTTTTGTGTGTTGTCAAGTAGAAGAGTGGCATCTGTTAGGCACTAGAGCCCAAAGAGGTAAACTGGGTAACCTTCAGAGGTGGTTTAATCAAGTGATAACTAAAATAATAGACTTAGAAGTTAGGTAGTATTTCACATTAATCAAGATAATTTAGCCTCACTCATAGACACAAGTGCTAGTACAGGCTTGGAATGACTGGGAAGGCCTAGAATGGCAAGGTCATCTATCTTGTCTTTACGTGAGGTATTTGATTCTGCATGAGTGAGTATGGGTGCTAGGATTCGGTTGAGGCCACCAGGATAACCCATAGTGGGGGTCAGAGCCTATGAAGATTCCCAGAGGATATCCCATGTCGAGCTATGTGATGACACTCTTTCTACTATAATAGTTGGTATTTGGTTTTATGTGTATGGTCTTCTTATCATACTCGATCTGTTTTATTTCTGGAAGCAATGTGACTTATGTTAGTGATGCTAGAGTTGTACTTGTGTTATCCTTATGGTTATATGGTTCATGTGATTGGTTGTGTTAGTGTGAGTTAGCCTATGTCTAGGGGTTGATGGTCTTGTATAGGATTCCTTGTTACTATCTCCTAGCACGGGGGGTGAGCCTTTGGGTATCACATGGTTGGGTGGAACATGCACCTTAATCCGTTGGGTCTTCTTCTTGTTCATGTGGATGAGATTTCTAGTTGGAAAGCTCATGGGATTCAGTTTCATTTAATGCTTTATTCAATTCAGTTGATATTGTATTTTATTACCCCTCATTTGTTATCAAGGTGGAATTGTGTAATATGTAATTATGCTTATTGGATTTACCTCATTCAGGGAATGAGAGTTGTAATCGTATTGTAAATGATTGTTATTTGAAATCATGTGGAATCTCTTATTCTTTGATGTAATTTATCATGTATGGAATGTATGTGTTCTTAATTTGTTAAGTAATTAAATGTGATGTTTTCAATTCATGTTTCTTGTTTGGGTTTTAAAGTAATCCCAGTCTCGTAACCTTAGAGGTTGTTGGCAAAGGGGTAGTGAACTTGCATGTTATTTGTGCTTAAACAAAAAAAAATTAGTACGTTTGAGTAGTTAATTGCAACTTCCTCTAGGGTTGCGTGGCGGGGCGTTACATGGTATAAATATAAGATAAGTTAGTAATGGAAAACATACAAGAGCGAAGAAGAAGAGTGATAAGAGAAAAGAGAAAGTGCAGTTTGGTGCGACATTGATTCTATTCAGTAAGAGTGTGTGTTGAGAATGTGGGAGATCAGTGCAAAGCTTAATGCTAAGTTTTCAGATGCAATGAGCAGAAGGAAAACTCTATCATTAATGCAATTTGATTGAGTGACTAGGGTGGAATCCTTTGTTGCATTGGGATTGTAGTCTCTTTGTAACAAGTCTTATGTGTCTTCTTTGTATCTTTGTGCCAATGAGCCCTCTAGGTTGTAGCCCTATTGGACAGTGAGTCCTTATTTCAAGCAGTGAGCCTTTTGTAATCAGTTTTGATATTCTATAAAGTGTGAGTTAATCCTCACCATGGTTTTTCCCTCCTTGGGTTTTCCACGTAAATCTGGTGTTGTTGTGTTTATGAGTTGGATTTGAGTTTCTGTATTGGTATTTGATGATTAATCATTTAAGTGGTATTGTGTTAGTTCTGGTGATTGAATTAAAGATTTAATTTTGTGACAATTGATTCAACCCCCCCTTCTCAGTTGTCCTATTCAACAATTGGTATCAGAGTGCAAGGTTCCTTGGTGAAGAGCTTAGCATCTTCAGGAAGGTCCAAGATGGCTAGTAAAATAGTTTTTGATTATTCAAGGCTTGATGGAACTATGTTAGCTAGATAGTATTGATGGAAGAATATCTGGAGTATTATGGATATGATCTAGAGAAAACTTACAAAAATCCTTACACTCCTCCTGATAATGGTCTGAGTATACTTGAAGAGAACAAATCACATGAAGCGAACAACAACACGAAGTTCATCTTGAAGAATAGTCTAGTATATTTCAACTTGATTAAGGTTCAGAATTTGAAAACAACTAAGTCCGGGATGCTTTGGAAAGAGCGCATGATGGTGATGAAAGAGTTAAAGAGGAAAAATTACAAAACTTGGAAACACAGTTTGATCTTCTACATATGTCTGAAGATGAGAATATTAAAGCTTATGTACAAAGATTGGATGAGATAGTATCTAAAATGAGAGGACTTGGTGCTACTATAGATGAAACTAGGATTGTAAAGAAGATTCTCAGAACTCTTCATGATGATTATAGTGAGAAGGTGAGTGTTATTGAGCAAACTATAGATTATAAGACTTGTACTAAGGATCTACTATTGGGATTTTTGACATCTTATGAGATGAGGAAGTCAAGTCTAAGGGGTACAAATTAGAGACTGCTTGTAAAGCTACAAAAGTTGAAGATCCAGATGAAGAAAACTTTGATGAAATAGAAGCTAACTTTGTAAGAAGAATGAGGAAAAGGATCTAGTAAGTATGAAGGAAAGTTTCCCTTTAAATGCTTTAGTTATGGAGAAATTTGTCATTATGCTACAAAGTGTACGAAAATAGATAAAAAAAATAAACAAAGATATGAGAAAGAAAAGAAAGGGAAAAAGATTAATAGAACTTATTATGTGAATGAGAATGCTAGTATATTTGATGAGGATTGAAAATATGAAGATCCTGATGACAATGAATGCTTGTTCTTGGCGATTAAGGATGAACCTACATTTGCTAATTCTTTAATAATTGTAAAAGAAAGCCCTCTAGATCAGAAGGGGAAAATGGAGGTACGGTTATCTCTGTCCTCCATGCTAAACAAGAAAAGAACTTTTGGCTAGTTGATATTGGTTGTTGACATCACATGACTAGTGATAAGAGTAAGTTTTTTAAGCTTGAAAAATATGATGGAGGCTTGGTTATGTTTGGAGATGATACTGGTGCTAAAATCTATGGGATAGGTTAAGTAAGTTTTTATGGCAAGCATCATAGTGACGATGTCTACTGTGTTAAGGGTTTAAAGAATAATTTGTTGAGTGTTGGCCAGATGTGCAAAAAAGGATACAATCTTGTGTTCAAGGATGAGAGATGTGAGATCCAAAAAGGATCTAAAACATTGATTGCTACAGGAAAGAAATCTAAAGGAAATATCTATCAAATTAAGGGTGTTGATGGACGATGTTTTATGACTCAGATTAATGACAGTTGGTTATGGAATAGGAGAATGTGTCACATGAATTTTGATAACTTGGAAAGGATCATTGTTGTTCAAGTCGTGAGATATTTATCGAGAATTACAAAGCCTATTAATGCTATATGCAGGAATTTTCAGTTTGGAAAGCAAGCAAGAAATCATTACAGATCAAAGGAACAGTCCACTACCGGACTACTCGATCTAGTTCATACAGATCTTTGTGGTCCTACAAGAGTGAGAAGTCAACTTGGTGAAAGGTACTTTATGTTTTTAATTGATGATTATTCTACATATACATGGGTTACATTTCTTAGAGAGAAATTAGATGTATTAGATAGATTAAAGGCATTCAAAGCTATAGTTTAAATTGAAGTGAATTTGAAGATAAAATGATTAAGGTATAATAGAGGTGAAGAATTCACCTCCCATGAGTTTCAAATGTTTTGTGAAGTGCATGGAATAAAGAGACAGTTATCTTCCCCAAGAACTCCTCGACAAAATGGAGTTGTTGAAAGGAAAAACATAATAGTTCAAGAGGTTGCTAGATCAATGATTACTGAGATTGGTTTACTGGAAGTTTACTAGAAAGAAGTTATTCACACTATTGTTTTTGTATTCAATCGATTTCAAGCAAGAGAAAATAGTACAAAGACTCCCTATGAGCTATGGCATGGAAGAATTCCTACTGTTAAATATTTTAAAGTATTTGGAAGAAAATGCTATATCAAAAGAGATGAGGAAACTTTGGGTAAATTTGATGCAAGAAGTGATGAAGGCATTTTTCTTGGATATTCTAATAATAGCAAGACATACAAATGTTTCAATAAAAGTATGAGAAATATTTTAGAGAGCTTGAATGTGAAGGTTGATGAGACAATGAAGAATCCTATTGGCATTGACAGATATGTATCTAATGAGCATGATTGTGTAAGAATAGAAGAGATTGTGAAAGAACAGGAAAAAGATGAGAAATAGAAGTTGGATGACCATAATGAAATAGAAAAGGATGCTCCAATGATGTCCCCTAAGACACCAAAATATGTAAAAAAGAATCATTCAGAAAGAGAGATTATAGGAGACAAGACAAAAGGCGTTTTGACCAGAAGTAGAGTTGTTGCTAAAGTGAATCTATGTTTACTTTCTGAGATTGAACCAAAGACTGTACGTGAAGCATGTAAAGATGAACATTGGAAGGAAGTTATGAAATAAAAATTTATGTAGATTGAGAAGAATAAAACTTGGGAATTGGTCCCAAGACTAGCAAACAAAAACATCATTGGATCAAAATGGGTATTTAGAAATAAGTTGAATGAAAATGGAGAAGTTGTTAGAAATAAAGCGAGGCTTGTGTGTAAAGGTTACTCACAAGTAGAAGGCATAGATTTTCAGGAAACTTTTTCTCCCGTAGCAAGAATGGAAGCTATAAGGATGTTCTTGGTATTTGTGGCTCATAAAGACTTTAAGGTCAATCAGATGGATGTCAAGACAACATTTTTGAATGGTGAACTAGAAGAGGGAGTTTATATGGAACAACCAAAAGGATTTGAGTTAACATATCAACCAGATATGGTGTGCAAATTGAAGAAAGCATTATATGGGTTGAAGCAAGCTCCAAGAGCATGGTATGCAAGGTTAGATAAGTATTTGATTTAGAAAGGCTTTAACAAAGGTATGACAGATAGTAATTTTTACTTTAAGATTGAAAATGGAAGATTCTTAATTGTAGTAGTGTATGTTGATGACATTATATTTGGAGGAAATGAAAATATGTGCAAGAGGTTTTTGGAAGAAATGCAGAAAGAATTTGAAGTTTCTATGTTTGGAGAGATGAATTTCTTTCTTGGAATACAAATTAATCAAACAGAGAAGGGAATTTTCATTTTACTGTTTAAATATGCGAGAGATATATTGAAGAAGTTTGGGATGGATGGTTCCAAACAGGTAAGCACTCCTATGGTGACTGGATGCAAATTAGGAAAAGTTGACAATTCACCTAAGACTAATAATCAAAGCAAGTATAGATCTATGATTGGTAGACTATTGTATTTGATTGATACTAGACTAGATATCATGCATGTTGTCTATCTTGTGGCTAGATTTCAAGAAGACCCTAAGGAAACAAATGTTGTAAACATGGAATTACAAAGCATGTTAATGCCATACTCAATCTTATCTTCTAGCATATCCATTTCCATCAATTTTATCAAAGTCTTAGCTAGGTTATGCATATTTTTCATCATGGAGCTCAAGTGAATCTTCAACAAAGTGGATCAACCTTCATCACTCATCAACATTGCATCATTGGAGTTGGGAAAGGGCTAATTTTCACATCAAATTGGCACCAATTCCTCCATGGGATCAAGATTTTTCTTGCTTAATTAGGATTTAATTGCTTTTCCATTGTGTTCTTCATTCTTATTTCCTATTTTGAGCATTGCTAATGGATTTCATGGGGAATCTTGATTCTCACTTGCATTTGATCTGACTATGTGTTTGTTTATTGTGTTTTGTAGGTATTAGGATTCGGGTTCTACAGTTGTTGTTAAAAGAATTTTCAAATATTTGAATGGAACTTTGGATTATGGGTTGTTGTATCCCAAAGATACTAATTTTACACTTAGTGCCTATATAGATGCAGATTGGCCTAGATGTGTAGATGACAAGAAAAGTACAAGTGGTGGTGTATTCTTTCTTGGATGTAGATTGGTGGCATGGTTGATTAAGAAGCAAGATTTATTCTCTTTTTCTACTGTTGAAGTTGAGTATATTGTTGTTGCATCTTGTTGTACACAATTTCTATGGATGAAACATAAATTGAAAGATATCACAATAGTATATGATGATTCCATTTCTATTTTCTATGATAATACAAGTGCAATTAACATTTCAAAGAATCTTGTGATGCACTCGAGGACGAAGCATATATCTATAAGATATCATTTCTTGAGAGAGAAGGTCATGGAGAATGAAGTAAAGCTTGAGTATGTGTTGACAAAGGATCAAGTTGTTGATATTTTCACAAAGGCTCTTCCTAAAGAAACTTTTGAGTATCTCTGGGAGAAGTTGGGGGTTATTTCCCATCCTTTCTTGAACTAGATGCATATGGAGATGCATCAGTCCTATGGATCTATGGATCTATCTTTCTTATGGGCTAATGTTTTGGTGGCTACCTCTCAAGGGGAGCAAGTAGTATTAGGTGTTTTCATTATGAGTATTTTGTTTTTAATGTCAAAGGAGAAATAAATGTAAAGTATTCTTCTACCTTTGACATTGATGTCAAAGGGGGAGAAGAAGCATGTGAAAAAGGAAAGGAAGATTGAGAGAAGAAACATATATGAAATTATCTTCTAAAGGGGAGAAACATAAAAGTGTATTCAGAGCTTGTATGTTGTCTTTGATGGTTTTTCACATCATGTGTTTCCATCAATGAAAATGGGGGAGATTGTTGCAAGAATGGAAATATGGAAGGTGTTGTCATTAATGTCAACTAGCTAGTTGGTTATCTACTAGTTGTTGTTGGTTGTATATGTCGAGGATATTGAGAAAATTGTAATAAAGATATGTTGCAGATGATCTGTGGTTGCTCCAGGTTTTGGTATGGATTTTCTCCTATGGTTGTACAGTTCAAATAGGTTGTTCATGGTTGTTAGAAGGTGTTATATTGAGATTTTTTATTTATTTTTATTTGTACAGTGCAAGTTGTGTTCACCAGTTGTGAATTGTGGTTTTTTATGTTTCTTGAGGTCCGGGAGAAATTTTGTTGGTTCAAATTTCTCTTTGATGAAGTATTATGATGTATGGTTCTAAAGTTGAGTCTCCCTGATTGTATTGAAGTTAATTTAAACATTTGGAAGTTCATGATTAATGGTTCTATGTGTTTTACATTTGTGCAGTTGACCTTGTGTGAAATACAAATTTCAAGAATGATGAAGCATGTTGGATCTATTTGGGTCCCTATGAAGCATATATTTGGGTCATCCTCATTCTAATTCCACCCTAGGATGTTTGGTGCTGACCTAATTTGAATTTGGATTTGGATATCTAACTTTGGATATGTTTCAAAGTTGAAGATGGTATAAATGCAAGATGAGTTAGTAATGGAAAACATACAAGAGTGAAGAAGAAGAGTGATAAGAGAAAAGATAAAGTGCAGTTTGGTGCGACATTAATTCTATTTAGTAAGAATGTGTGTTGAGAGTGTGGGAGATCAGTGCAAAGCTTAATGTTGAGTTTCTAGATATAGTGAGCAGAAGGAGAACTCTATGATTCATGCAAGTTGATTTATTGACTATGGTGGAATCCTTTGTTTCATTGGGATTGTAGTCTCTCTGTAACAAGTCTTCTTTGTGTTGTTTGTATCTTTGTGGTAGTGAGCCCTTTGGGTTGTAGCCCTATTGGACAGTGAGTCCTTGTTCCAGACAGTGAGTCCTTATTTCAAGAAGTGAGCCTTTTGTAATTGGTTTTGATATTCTCTATAGTGTGATTTAATCCTTACTTTGGTTTTTACCTCATTGGTTTTTCCACCTAAATCTGGTGTTGTTGTGTTTATGTGTTGTATTTGAGTTTCTACATTGGTATTTGATGATTAATCATTTAAGCATTATTATATGTTAGTTCTGGTGATTGAATTAAAGGTTTAATTCTATGACAATTGATTCACCCCCTCCTCTCAATTTCCTATTCAACAATTGGTATCAGAGTGCAAGGTTCCTTGGTGAAGAGCTTAACCACTTGAGGAAGGTCTGGGATGGCTGGAAAAATGGTTTTTAATTATCCAATGTTTGATGAAACTAAATATGGTATCCGGAAAGTATTGATAGAAGAATATCTAGAGTATTGCGGATATGATGTGGAGAAATCTTACAAAAATCCTTGCACTCCTCTTGCTAATGGTCCGAGTGCACCTAAAGAGATCAAAGCACATGAGGCAAACAAGGAAAAGTTCATCTTGATGAATATTTTGGTATTTTTTTAGTTGATTAAGGTTTAGACTTTGAAAATGGCTAAGGAAGTATAGGATGCTTTGGAAAGAGCGCATGATGGTGATGAAAGAGTTAAAGAGGAAAACTTACAAAACTTGGAAACACATTTTGATCTTCTACATATGTCTGAAGATGAGAATATTAAAGCTTATGTACAAATATTGGATGAGATAGTACCTAGAATGAGGACTTGGTGATACTATAGATGAATCTAGGATTGTAAAGAATATTCTCATAACTCTTCTTGATGCTTATAGTGAGAAGATGAGTGATATTGAGTAGACTATAGATTATAAGACTTGTAGTAAGGATCTATTATTGGGATTTTTGATATCTTATGAGGTGAGGAAGTCGAGTCTAAGGAATGGGTGCAAATCAGAGACTTCTTTTAAAGCTACAAAAGCTAAAGATCCGTATGAAGAAAACTTTGATGAAATAGAAGCTAACTTTATAAGAAGAATGAGGAAAGGCTCTGGTAAGTATGAAGGAAGGTTTCCCTTTAAATTATTTAGTTGTGGAGAAATTGGCCATTATGCTGCAAAGTGTCCAGAAAGAGCTCAAAGAAATAAACAAAGATATGAGAAAGAAAAGAAATGGAAAAAGATTAACATAGCTTATTATGTGAATGAGAATGCTAGTATATCTGACAAGGATTCAAAATATGAAGATCCTAATGACAATGAATGCTTGTTCTTAGCGACTAAGGATGAACCTACTTTTGCTAATTCTTTAAGACAGGTAAAAGAAATCCCTCTGGAGAAGGAGAAAAATGAAGGTATGGTTATCTCTTCCCTACATGCTAAACAAGAAAAGAGCTTTTGGGTAGTTGACAATGGTTCTTCACATCACATGACTGGTGATAAGAGTAAATTTGTTAAGCTTGAAAAATATGATGGAGGCTTGGTTATGTTTGGATATGATATTGGTGCTAAAATATGTGGGACAGGTTTAGTAAGTTTTGACGAAAGCATCATACTGATGATGTCTACTATGTTAAGGGTTTAGGAATAATTTTTTGAGTGTTAGTCAGATGTGTAGAAAATGATATGATCTTGTGTTCAAGGATGAGAGATGTGAGATCCAGAAAGGATCTATAGCATTGATTGCTACAAGAAGGAAATGTGAAGGAAATATCTATCAATTTAAGGGTGCTAATGGATGATGTTTTATGACTTGGATTAATGACACCTGGTTATGGCATAGGAAAATGTGTCACATGAATTTTGATAACTTTGCAAGGATTAGTGTTGTTCAAGCTATGAGATATTTATTGAGAATTGCAAAGCATGTTAATGCTATTTGCAGGAATTGTCAGTTTGGAAAGAAAGAAAGAAATCATTACCGATCAAATGAACAATCCACTACCGGACTACTGGATTTAGTTCATACAGATCTTTGTGGTCCTACAAGAGTGAGAAGTTTACTTGGTGAAAGGTACTTTATTATTTTAACAGATGATTATTCTACATATACATGGATTACATTTCTTAGAGAGAAATCAAATGCATTAGATAGATTCAAGGCATTCAAAGCTATGGTTGAAAATGAAGTGAACTTGAAGATAAAATGCTTAAGGTCTGACATAGGTGGATAATTCACCTCTCGTGAGTTTAAATTTTTTTATGAAGTGCATGGAATAAAGAGATAGTTATCTGCCTCAGGAACTGCTCAACAAAATGGAGTTGTAGAAAGGAAAAATAGAATAGTTCAAGAGGCTACTAGATCAAGATTATTGAGGTTGTTTTACAAGAAGTTTACTGGAAATAAGTTATTCACACTATTTTTTATGTATTCAATCAAGTTCAAGCAAGAGAAAATAGTACAAAGACTCCCTATGAGCTATGACATGGAAGAATTCCTATTGTTATATATTTCAAAGTATTTGGAAGCAAATGCTATATCAGAAGAGATGAGAAAACTTTGGGTAAGTTTGATGCAAGAAGTGATGAAGGAATTTTTCTTGGATATTCTAATAATAGCAAGGAATATAGATGTTTCAATAAAAGACTGAGAAATATTGTAGAGAGTTTGAATGTGAAGGTTGATGAGACAATGAAGAATCCTATTGACATTGACGAATATGTATCTGATAAGCATGATTGTGTAATAATAGAAGAGATTGCAGAAGAACAGGAAAAGGATGAGAAAGGGAAGTTGGATGAACATAATGAAATAGAAGAGGATGCTCCAGTGATGTCCCCTAAGACATTGAAATATGTAGAAAAGAATCATTCAAAAAGAGAGATTATTGGAGACAATACAAAAGGTGTGTTGACCAAAAGCAGAGCTGTTGTTGAAGTGAATCTATGTTTACTTTCTGAGATTGAATAGAAGAATGTATGTGAAGCTTGTAAAGATGAACATTAGAAGGAAGCTATGAAATAAGAACTTATGCAGATTGAGAAGAATCAAACTTGGGAATTGGTCCCAAGATTGGTAGACAAAAACATCATTGGATCAAAATGGTATTTAGAAATAAGTTGAATGAAAATGGAGAAGTTGTTAGAAACAAAGCGAGGCTTGTGCGTAAAGGTTACTCACAAGTAGAAGACATAGATTTTCAAGAAAATTTTGCTCTGGTAGCAAGAATGGAAGCTATAAGGATGTTCTTAGCATTTGTGGTTCATAAAGACTTTAAGGTCTATCAAATGAATGTCAAGTCAATATTTTTGAATGGTTACTAGAAGAGAAAGTTTATATGGAACAACTAGAAGGATTTCAGTTAATAGATCAACCAGATATGGTGTAAAAATTGAATAAATATTTATATGGGATGAAGCAAGCTCCTAGAGCATGGTATGCAAGGTTAGATAAGTATTTGATTCAACAAGGCTTTAAAAAAGGTACGACAGATAGTAATTTGTACTTTAAAATTGAAAATGATAGATTCTTGATTGTAGTAGTGTATGTTGATGACATTATCTTTGGAGGAAATGAAAATATGTGCAAGAGATTTGTGGAAAAAATGTATAAAGAATTTGAAATGATTATGTTTGGGGAGATGAATTTCTTTCTTGGACTATAGATTAATCAAACAGAGAAGAGAATTTTCATTTCATTTTCTAAGTATGTGAGAGAGATGTTGAAGAAGTTTGGGATGGATGGTTCCAAACCGGTAAGTACTCCTATGGTGACTGGATGCAAATTGGGAAAATTTGATGATTCACATAAGGCTAATTAGAGGAAGTATAGATCTATGATTGGCAGTCTATTTTATTTGACTGCTACTAGACCAGATATCATGCATGTTGTATGCCTTGTGGCTAGATTTCAAGAAGACCCTAATGAAACACATGTTGTTAAAAGAATTTTCATATATTTTAATGGCACTCCAGATTATGGGTTGTGGTATCCTAAAGATACTAATTTTACACTTTGTGCCTATATAGATATAGATTGGGTTGGATGTGTAGATGGCATGAAAAGTACAAGTGTTGGTGTATTCTTTCTTGGATATAGATTTGTTTCATGGTCGAGTAAGAAGAAAGATTCAGTCTCTTTGTCTACTACTAAAGTTGAGTATACTATTGTTGTATCATGTTGTACACAAGTTATATGGATGAAATAGACATTGAAAGATGTCACAGTAGTATATGATGATCCCATTTCTATTTTTTGTGATAATACAATTTCAATTAACATTTCAAAGAATCATGTGATGCACTTGAGGATGAAGCATATATCTATTAGATATCATTTCTTGAGAGAGAAGGTCATAGAGAATGAATTAAAGCTTGAGTATGTTCCAATGAAGGATTAGGTTGCTGATATTTTCATGAAGGCTCTTCCTAAAGATACTTTTGAGCATCTCTGGGAGAAGTTGGGGGTTATTGCTCCTCCTTTCTTGAACTAGATGCATATGGAGATGCATCATTCCTATGGATCTATGGATCTATCTTTCTTTTGGGATGATGTTTTGGTGGCTGCCTCTTAGGGGGAACATGTAGTATCAAGTGTTGTCATTATGAGTATTTTGTTTTTCATGTCAAAGGAGAAATCAATGTAAAGTATTCTTTTTCCTTTTCCATTTCTATCAAAGGGAGATAAGAAGCAAGTGAAAAAGGAAAGGAAGATTGAGAGAAGAAGCATATATGAAATTATCTTCTAAAGGGGAAAAACAAAAAAGTGCATTCAGAGCTTGTATGTTGTCTCTGATGGTTTTTCACATCATGTGTTGCCATCAATGACAAAGGGGGATATTGTTGCAAGAATTGGAAGATGGAAGTTGTTGTCATTGATGTCAACCGACCAGTTGGTTATCTACTAGTTGTTGTTGGTTGTATATGTTGAGGATATTGAGAAAATTGTAATAAATATATCTTATAGATGTTTTGTGGTTGCTCTGGGTTTTGGTCTAGATTTTCTACTATGGTTGTGCGGTTCAGATATGTTGTTCATGGTTGTTAGAAGGCTCTATATTCATATTTTTGGTTGCTAGTTCATTGTACAGTGTAGGTTGTGTTCACATGTTGTGAACTGTGGTTTTATATGTTTCTATGTTGAGGTTTGAGAGATAGTTTGTTGGTTCGTATTTCTCTTTGATGAAATCTTATGATGTATAGTTCTAAAGTTGAGTTTCCTTGTTTGTATTTAAGTTAACTTTGGCATTTGGAAGTTCGTGATTAATAGTTCTATGTGTTTTACACTGGTGTGGCCGACCTTGTGTGAAATACTACTTTCAAGAATGATGAAGCATGTTGGATCTATTTGGGTCCCTATGAAGCGTATGTTTGGGTCACCCTCATTCCAATTCCACCCAAGGATGTTTGGTACTGACCTAATTTGAATTTGGATTTGGATAGCCGACTTTATATATGTTTCAAAGTTGGAGATGATATAAATGCAAGATGAGTTAGTAATAGAAAACATAAAAGAGTGAAGAAGAAGAGTGATAAGAGAAAAGAGAAAGTGTAGTTTGGTGTGACATTGATTCTATTTAGTAAGAGTGTGTGTTGAGAGTGTGGGAGATTAGTGCAAAGCTTAATGTTGAGTTTCTAGATGCAGTGAGCAGAAGGAGAACTATATCATTCATGCAAGTTGATTGAGTGACTGTGGTGGAATCCTTTGTTGCATTGGGATTGTAGCCCCTCTGTAACAAGTCTTCTTGGTCTTCTTTGTATCTTTGTGGTAGTGAGCCCTCTAGGTTGTAGCTCTTTTGGACAGTGAGTCCTTGTTTCAGACAGTGAGTCCTTATTTCAGGTAGTGAGCCTTTTGTGATCGGTTTTGATATTCTCTATAGTGTGAGAACTAATCATCATCCTGGTTTTTCCCTCATTTATTTTTCCACATAAATTTGGTATTGCTATGATTATGTGTTGAATTTGAGTTTTTGCATTGGTATTTGATGATTAATCATTTATGCAGTATTATGTGTTAGTTTCAGTGATTGAATTAAAGGTTTAATTTTGTGACAACCGATTCACCCCCCTCTCAGTTGTCTTATTCAACAAACCTAGCCTTTGGACACCTTATTTTTTATTTGGAGTGCACCATAGTCCTAGATCTAGTTTACATTAACTTTGCATTATATCTTGCATTAGTTAATTTGCATTTAGGGCTTCTAAATATTGCATTAGTGAAAGTGCATATAGGTTGCATTTTTGCATCTTGCATCATTGAATTTCATTTGAAATATGTAATTACACATAGTATAGACAACATAAAAGTTAGAAACATTAAAATTTGCTAGATTTAGTGTCAAAACCCTAATCCTAGACTCATTCACCCGTCTGGGTGATTTGGTCCCAATACAAGTTTTTTTTCCTAATTTTTTGGAATCCTATGTTGACTGTTATTCAACATTTGAACCCTTAAAAAACCCTAACTAAGAATCATATGCCCCTTTGGTCGATTTAGTCCCATGTCAGTTTTGAAACTACATTTTACAACATTAAAAAAATTGTTTCTATGATTTTGTTTTTTGTTGTTAGATCTCTATTTTAGATTACTAAATTTTTGTTTCATTCAATTCATTATGATATAGTTTAATTTGGTTTCATTTCAAGTACATTTGTAAACATAAGAAATTGAATTAAAGCATATCATTTATCTTGTGCTCGTTGCATTCATCTTGCATTCATTAATTGTCCCTTGCATGAGCTTTACAACTTGGTGTCCTATTGCTAATACTATAGTGAGATGTAGTTTGGGACTCATGTCATCCTGCAATAGCACACTCATTGTGGATATTGGGTTATCTATCTCTTTCACTCATAGTTTTGACACTAGTTCACTAGGTATGGACCATACCCTTAACAACTCTCTACCTTCAAGTAGTGTGATAAGTGTTGAAACAATGGTTCCTAGCATTCCTTAAGAAAACATAATCCAAATTCATGAAGACTTAGAAAACCTACAACATCAATTGAGTAATGAAAACATTTCAGCCACTACTATTCCCACCATAGATAATATCCATTGCATGATTGAAAGTGAAGAAGGAATAGAAAATGCACATAACCTAGCTTAGATTTCAGAAAATTTGCTAGTTGTTCTCAAACTTTGAACAATTCCCAAAGTCAAGGAGGAACTCAAATTCCTCCTCCCACAACCATTGCCTCTATTCCCACCTATACCAACACTCAAGTTAGAACAATGATGCAACCTACTAGTAATGTCTTTGCTACCCTAGGTATTTCCACTAGCATTCCTTGTACCTCTATGACATCTCACGTCATATCTCCTACCACTTTACCTCTCATAAGCATTCCATTCACTTCCCCTTCAAACACATATACACCTCCACCATATTCACCTCCATCTCAAAATACAACCAATGATGCCATCCTTAAGCAACTTTTGCAAAATGTTTCATCCCTTCAAAAGAAAATTTCCACCATAAACCAAAATCAAAATGGCCAACCTACATACTATGTCAAAAGCAATCCCTTATCCTTGGAGATATTGAGAATGTTTATACCATAAGGTATAGAGATTCCTAGGTTTGAGAAATATGGAAGGTAAGGATATCCTTCTAACCATGTTTTTGCTTATATTGCCTTATGTAGTGACTTTGTCCTTGAGGATAAGCTCTTGGATAAAATTTTCCCTAGGTCCTTAAGAGATATCACTTTCGAATGGTTTTCCTTGTTATAGAACAACTCAATTCGTTCACCAGTGATTTTTTAGTGGCTAATATTTGCCAGTTGGCTAATAGTTGAAATTTGGGAATCCAAAATTGGCAAATAGTTCGAGCTATAACATGACTTAAATCGCGACATTTTTTATAAAACTTTATTTTAGTCTTATTAAAATCGCTAAATAATTTATTTTATTAAAAAAATTATCTCAAAAATTCTCCAGAATACTCGATACATGATTGGATTAGATTCACCTAAATTTAATAAATTATAGTAGAAACCTATATTAATTCGCCAATATATATCATAATTATTAGTTGCTTTAGGAAAAAAATTATAATATTTAGTTTCCACCATTGATCTATAATATAATCTAATGGACCTTGTTGCACTCCACAAGGTAAAATGTACCCATGATCTATAATGCTCATGGGGCCCATAATTTCGTGTCTCATAAGCATTATAGATTGTGGGTATATTTTACCTCTCATATTACAATGATGGTCGTTAGATCAATGATGTAAAGGAATTTGAGCCCCATGATAATTTACATCATGGATACATTTTACCTTACAAAAGAAAATGAGGGCCATTATATTATATTTTAAGGCAATGGTGGCAAGCAAATATTATAATCTATCCCTTAAACCCATCAATAATTTCCACTCTTGGGCCCCTACTTTTCCATGAGAATTATTTTTAGATTGAATGGATTCAACATCATAATTAATGCATTTTCCTATTATTTTTCAAAATTTGCCAAAATTTTCTACAAAATTTTAGTGACAAAAAAAATTGCCGATAAAATTAATATTTTTTTCAAAAAAAAGGAAATATTTTCCAATAGAAATTAATATTTTTTATAAAAAATGAAAGATTCACCAGGATTTTATATCTATTTTTGAGGGGGGTTTCTTAAAGTTATCATTTTCATTCATTCAATGAACTTGTTGATGCCTTTATAAACCATTTCCAAGTGCACATGACTCCTAATATGAACTTAGCTAATTTGATGAGATGTAAGTAAAAGGATGATGAAAAAGTTATTGAATTCATTTCATGATACCAATTGCTTTATTCCCAAATCAACATAAAGATTCCTAATCCTCACCTTCAATGAATGTTCATTGAAAACTTACAAACTAAGATACAAGATAAGCTTGGCACGATGAATTTTCCTTCCTTTGTACGCTTGTGCACTTCCCTTCGTGATTATCAAAATTTGATTAGTAATCATGAAACAAAACCTGCCTCTAGCCATCGTGAGAAATCTGAATCCACAAATCAAAATAATTATCAACCTTTTAGGAAATAGCATAAAGGCTTCCTTCAACTTAATCCCCCTCAACCAACTCAACATGTCAATACCCAAGTGGCTTCTATAAAGAAGACAAATCCTTTTACATTTGGGGATCCCGCTAGACAATTTACTTCCTTACTTGATACCCTTCATAACAGAATGTTACAACTTCTAGAATAGAAGATGATTTCCTTACCTCTCATTAAAACTCTTGATCCTAATAAGCCTTTACCTCCAAACTTTAGATCGAATTCCTATTGCCATTTTCACTAACAAAATGGACACGATACAAAACATTGTAAGTGTCTTAAACACACAGTGCAAGACCTCATTGATTTTGGTCGACTTCAAATTGGAGGTGTTAATGATGAAGGAAATAAGTTTGTTGCCCCTCCTAACCAAAATTTGAAAATATTTACCAACCCCATGCCAAATCATAATATTTCATTTGTCAAAGCTAGTGAAACTAAGAAGAATGATGTGATGAATGTTGACATGGATGATGACAACATGGATATTGATAAACAAGGTCCTATAGATACTAATGAACAAAATCCTATTGAGGGTTAGATTGCATTGATTAAAACTCAACCTCGTAAGGGTCAAACTAAAAAGCCTCTTGACATTGCTTTCTCATATAAGGATATAATTAGACATGCACTTGATGGTCCTCTTTACATAACCGACTGAATCAATGACAAGCCCACTAATGGGATATTAATTGATCTTGTATGTGGAGAGAATGTGATCACCAGACAATTCTTACTTGTGCTTGAATTCTATCAAGAAACATATGAAAAACTGAAAGCATGGATAAAAACGCATAATGGTTTCACTTTCCCTATGATGGGATCGATCACTCTTCCTTTAAAAGTTAGACCGAAACAATTAGATGTCTCATTCACCATCATCCCAATGTTAGATCAATTCCATGTAAAGCTTGGTTATCCATGGCTACACTCCATGGAAGTTGTCCTGTCGGTTGAGCATAAATGTTTAAAGTTTCCCTTTAACAATGAAATATTTATTGTGCACCATAGTGGCTTTAATCCCATGTCTTCCTGTGGGAAATTTTCACTGGATTTATTTTGGCCCTAGCCTATGAAACCTATTAAACCTTGTGAGGACTTATTTTTTAAATTCTATAAAAAATTTAAGGTAAAACACTAAAAAATTATCCCTTATAAACATGCCTCAACCCATGATTGAACCTCCTATTCTTGAAAAAACTATGATTGAACCAAAATTCATTCCAAACAACTAAGACCAACCTAAGATAGATCCTTTGCCTATCTTCTACAAAAGACTAAGAGACAGTGAAAATAATCTTGCCATGCCTCCTAAGATAAAACAACCTCCCATGGTTCCTTACGTTCCTCCCCTTAGGGAAGAAAAGCAACCTATGGTTGATAGACCCACTCCTACACAAATGCAACTTGAAAATCGTACTAAAAGAAATAGAAATTCTAGAGAGCATAGGTGTAGATGTCATGCTCTTGCTCAAAGGTTACACGATGAAAACAAGAAAAACAACATCTAAAATTGATTGAAGCAATACACGATGAGTCTCCCTCTTTTCTACAACAAAAAGATCCTATATTGCAACCTCAACAAGAGATAAATCCTTCTTTAGACATTATCATTTGACCTATCATTGTGATTAACTTGGATGATGATGATGAGATTGCTAAAATGGATGAGGAAGTGCATAATGAGTTGAATACATTTTTTTCCTCTTCTATGATCTTAAATGATAATTCTCCTAAGAAGAGTGTTGAAATTGGTGATTCCCCTAGTTTGACACTTGTAGTTATCCATTTGGCTAGTTGTCTTCCTTCCATATATGATGAACACAATTGGGATGTGGACGACCTGCTAATAGGTCGACTCGCATGTGCCTTACTAGTCTTTTGCATTTATTTTTTTTCATGTTTCTTTTATTTGATTGCATGTGCGTAATGTGATCTCCCTATACTGTTTTGTTTGATGTCCCTTTCTCTTTGTGACATTCCTCTATTTATATCTACATTCTTCTCTATGTCGTAAATATTTATCTTTTCTTTGTCTTGTGTTTTCCTTTTGGGTATGATGCAAGGCGTCCAGACATTTAGGTCTCTTCCATGTTGACCCTAAAGCTTTTCCTTTATCTTTTTCTTTGTCTTGTGTTTTCCTTTCGGGGATGACACAAGGCGTTGAGAAATTTAGGTCTCTTTCATGTTGACCTGAAATATTTTCTTTTTTTTCGCTCTCTTTATGTCATTATTTTTGTTCCATAAGTATTTTGGGAGTGATGACAATTCTAAGCTCTCTAATAACATTGTAGCAAAGACATACTAACCTTGAATCCATGGATCCCTCATGTGTTTGGAGCTTTATTGTGGTGGCAACCCCTTTTTCATGATGTAGCTTCATTTAGAAACATATGACTTGGCATAGGGATTTCCAAATAATCTCTCATGTCTTCTTTATTGTTAGCATTTATCATTTACTACTTGAAAGTAATTGCTTGCAACATGGTGTTTAGCAATTTCTTTAAAGTGGGGGCATACATTGGCATTATTCTTTTGCATTTCAACTCATGTTTCATTATGTAGTCTTCTTACTTCATGCAATGCATCTTTCGCTTGTGGTGACATTGGGTGTGATGTCCCTCAAAAGTGTGATCTCTCTTAGCATATTTTATTCCTCTTAGTGGCTTGATGTGACACACTGCATCCCCTAAGTTACAAATATTCTATTCTTCAATTGGTCCTCTCTTGGAGACATTAGGCATGATGTCACCTAAGTTAAGACCTTACATGAACTAAGGAAAATTCCTTTGAACGTACCTTACAATTTTGTATTTACAATAACTATTACATGGCCACTTTGCATAACACACTTTGCTTGCCTATGGAGCCATCTTGTTTGTTCATGGGTGTTAGCATACAAATATTTTCTTGCCTCATGGAATTTTTTTTTGTGTTATGTGGCACCTTATCAAAGTTATCAGGAGGTATAGCTTTGGTAAGGATAGCATATGGGATCAAAACTTATGCGTGAATTTCCCATAGTCGCTTGCTTGTCTGTGTGAGCGCATATCGACTACGTGCATATGTGTCTCAATGTGGGCTCGCCTAGTAGATGACCTAAGGTTCCACTAGCCCTTGTGAGAATGCATTTGGTTTGCATAATGGACATCATGTTCCACTTGTAAACATTTTTGGACAAACAACTTATTTTTGATCCACAACATGTGGGAAAAATGGTCGAGGCTTGATCCACCCTTTTTTGTTTGTATATTTTTCTCTCTCTTTGTCTTTGGTAGTGTATGCTTGTGCCTTGTTGTTTCTCCTTACATTATTCACATGTGTGTTCTTTTGTGCCTATGTTGGTTTGCCATAGGATTTTGATCCTGGGGGCTTGCGCAACCCTCTTGATTGTTGTCATCCTATCTCGCTAGCATTGGTACATTTGGACCCCTCTTAATGCAAGTTTGTCTACTTTAGTGTGAGTTTGAAGCATAGTTACAAGACTCAAACTCAGCTCGAACTCGGCTAGGGTGACTCGACTTGGGACTAGTGCCCATACTCAGCGCAAACTCAACAAAATGAAAAACCCTAGAAATTTGGATATTTTTAAGGATTTAAAACATGTTCCATGCACCCTTTATTAAATAGACCTTAAAGACACAATAACATCATTAAACAGAATAAAATTTGATCACATACACAAGTATACATTGATCACTTATGTATAAATGCAAATTTTAGCTAAAGGAAATAAAAAATGGAAGAGTTAATTTTTAAACTACTATTATGCCCTTAATAAATTTTTACCTGGTTGCAATGTGATTTGAGTAGCCTTATGCTCCAAATTGATTCAACAAAGGTGGAAGTGTTAAGCTCCAAATTTCCAATACTTAGTATATCTAGAAAGTATAAATTTTCTTTATCACATTCACAATATAAAGGACCCTTGTTGGAAGTATTATGCTCTAAATTACCAATACTTAGTGAATCTGGATCCATAGTCAATAATGGTTAAACAAAACTTGTCCCAACAACCATAGAGAATTGGGAAAAGTTAATGGGTAATAATCAACAGGCTATGCAGGAGACTAGCATACTGTTAATGGATTACCTAATCCCTCCCCTATGTGCTCTTAAATTGGCAGAGGGAAGTCTAAAAGAGCTTACAATGTTTCTTACCATTGAACTTAATGCAAAAGATATTCCACATCTTAAACCACCAAATGGTCATATGCCTAGATTTCCTTTCGTAATCAGACAAGAGAAAGCCATCCTCCTTCTAAGTTGGATTCAAAATTTACTACACACATCTAGTATGTCTCTTCCTATTAAATTCAAGACAAGTATCATGGAAACAAAATGGCTGAAAACCTCTAGAGGATATAAATCTCCCAACATGTGTTTCTTGTTAGATTATGAGTAGTCACAGGTCTGTTTGTAGTCAACTAATCTTTATTTCATCGATTCTTCACCTTATGGGATATCTAAGGTTGTATTCAAACTTCAAGGTTTCCCTTCAATGCATATGGGCGATTGGACATCAAGTTTAGAGAGAGGTGTGAAGTAGTTGCAAAGCATCTTCAAATGAATACAAATTCAGAGGCCATAACTAGGCTCTAAAAACATCTTAGTCATTTCCACTTAAGATATTTGTAGAGGTTGGTTATGGCCTCAAAATTTGTATGTATTTGAAGATGCTTTGCAACTACTTCACACCCCTCTCCAAACTTAACAACCACCCCTATGTATTGAAGGGAAGCATTGAAGTTTGAACACAACCTTAGATCTCCCATTGGGTGAATAACAGATGAAAGAAATATTAGTTAATTGTAGACCTGCCTATGACCACTCATAATCTAACAAGAAACACATGTTGGGAGATTGACATCCTCTAGAGTTTTTAACCATTTTGTTTCCATGATACTTGTCTTGAATTTTTTAGGAAGAGACCTACTAGATGTGTGTAGTAAATGTTGAATCCAACTTAGAAGGAGGATGGCTTCCTCTTGCCCAATTATGAAAGGAAATCTGAGCACATGACCATTTGGTGGTTTAAGATGTGGAATATTTTTTGCATTAAGTTCAATGGTAAGAAGCAATGTAGGCTCTTTTAGACTTCCTCCTACCAGTTCAAGAGTGCATAAGGGAAGGCTTAGGTAATCGTTTGATAGTATGACAACCTCCTACGTAGCCCATTGATTATTACCCATTAACTTTTCCCATTTCCCTATGGCTGTTGGGACAAGTTTTGTTTGGACATTACTAACTATGGATCCGGATTCACTAAGTATTGGCAATTTAGAGCATAATACTTCCAACAAAGGTCCTTTCCATTTTGACACACTATTAATGTGATAGAGACAATTTATAGATATAAATATTAAACAATGTCACAGCCTACAATAACACATAAAAAAATTAACATTCAAAGTTTATACTCTATAATTAAACTAAAAAACCTAGGGTTTGCAACTATAAAACTTTTTTTTTTTTAAATGCATAGGGTTTTTTCAAAAAAATACTTAAACACACCTAGGTTTTGTACTTTGTAACTTGTTCTTTGTGTCACTAAAGAAAAATAGAAAATAAAATAAAATAAAATAAGAGAAATGAAGTTTTGGTTAAAAAAATAAAAATAAAACCTTAAAAAATCAAGCTTACCTCCTAGATTAGGCTTGAAATGAAATGTAAACTCCTTCCAATAGTTGGTAAAGAGATCTCAATACACCTCCTTGCTGGTATGAAGCTTCCTAAATGCAATCTAATGATGGATTTGTCTTCTACCTCTTGTTGGTTGCCCTACAACGCTCTCTTGTTTTTCCTCATAGTTCTCTTTTCTCCTCCTATTTTCCAAGTAAATGAAATGAAGTTGTTTTTAGGGATGGGAAGAAGATATAACTAAAAAAAACCAAATTTGATAAGTGTTTATGTTTCTTTTGCTTTTTGCAAGTTAAACTATTGGCCGAGTCTAGGCGACGGGACTCTCCAAGTCCAATGAGTCCAGGTGACGAGACTCTCCAAGTCCAGTGAGTCCAAAGAGTTTGGCCAGGACTTGTACGAACTTGACTGATTCTGAGTCCAAGCCCCCCAAACTTGGCTGGGGTGACTTGACCCGAGACTCACCGAGTCCAGGCAATTCTTGTTTCTGTGGTTTGAAGTAAGTTCTTCCTCTCACTAAAGTGGGGGCTAAATATAGTGTAGAAAAATGTATCCCTTTACATGTTCACACTTGCTTGGGCCCTCCCTACTAAAATTGGGTTTCTTTATGCCTTATTTGGTCCTATTTTGCATCCACAAGCCTTATTTAATGCATCTTTCTGAGGATAATCCTGACACATATCTAATGACCAATCATAATTTAATGTTTTTGGATTGTATAGCCTAGATTTAGTGATTTGGGACTCATACACCACCTTGGGCGTATGGGTCCCACCTAAGTTTTGGGGCCTGATCTTGAATTTGGCATTAAACTTAACATTTCTTGAAATTTGTCCCAAACTTAACCTACTGAGACTCATATTCCCCAACTAGCATATGAGTCTCGCTTAGCTTGGACCTATTTTGGATTCAAATTCTTGGCAGGACTTTATTCTCCTAGATTTGATGTCGGCTTGTAGTGTTGTAATTCGAGAAATTTGGCATAAACACGTATAAAGACAAGGTTATTTCACATCATTTCTCTTGGAAATTTAAGTGATCTTATGAGCATTCAAGTGAGAGAATTATAGAGAATTCAAGAGTTGATTATCAAGCATTTTGGAGCTATCTTCAAGATTCAAGCATCATGTCAAATTCACCATGCATCATGCTTGTTTTTGAGCTAACATTTGTGATGTAGGTTCTTATGATTCAAGCAGGCTTTCAAGTCAAGATCCATATCATTCAATCAAGAGTTAAGATCTGCATTCATGCTAGCCATCTCATACACGATTGCAACCTTTATTACAATAGTTTTGTGAGTTGCAACATTTCATACTGTTCATTCATCATTCTTTCATTCTATTTGATTTCATTTCAAGGTTTGATTACCAAAACAAGGTTTGACTGAGGTAAACCCTATCCACTAACAAAAAAACATTTTTCCCTCTCTTTGATGTGTGATTTGTAGATTTAGGTTGAAGATCCATTGAAGATCAAGATTGGAGAAAGTTTTCAAAGTTGTCAAAGTTGTCACCTTTCTTGCAAGATCATGGAAAGTAACCTTTAGGTTAGAATTCAGAGTTTCAGACTTAGAGATCGAAAAGGAGAGAAACTATAGGAGAACATTAGAGGATATTAGAGTTTCAGATCAACCTTGATACTAGGACTAAATTTCCAGAACTGGCATATGAGTCCCAGTATACCAATTTTTATACATTAACTATAGATCTTAATTTACTAGTTGCAGATTTCGGTTTCAGCCCGAAACCCTAAACTGGGACTAAATCACCCCTACTAGCGTATGAGTCCCAGTGTGCTTCAAAAGTCATAATTTTGGGATTGCAGACCTTGTTTCAGGCATCTTCAGTTTTCCAGGTGCACCTCTATTTATCTCCACTTTACTATTCTGATTTGAGTTCACTTTCTAGGTCATATAGTTAGGTTTTACATGTTACTTTCTTTTCTTGTCTTTCTAAGCCTTTGCTTAGTGGTGAACACCCCCCCTTTGTCTTTAATCACACCCAAGGAAACCATCCTAACCCTAGTCCATTCCTCAATCAAGTCAATTGGTTGAGTGATCTTGGTTTCCTTTAATGAACTAGAGTGAAATAGGTCATAAACCCCTAGTTCCATCTCTCAAAAGGTGGAACACCTATTTTCATTGTGTTCACAACTTACATTGTCATATGCTTTCATCATATTCGACTTTATTTCCATTTCTAAAATTTTATCCTTTTGAATGGAATGGATTACCTTATGTGTGATGAGGACAACTTTAGATACATCTCTACCTAAAATAAAATTGTCATGTTTTACAAAGATTAAAATGGAATGATGTTGTTGAAATATGTTTGTAATAACTTTTGAGAAAATTTTATAAATAATGTTATATAGAGAAATAGGACATAAACCTATAAAGTGATTTTGATTTGAAGAATTGAGGATTAAATCAATAAAAGGAGCATTAATCTCTTTTCAAATATTTTTTTCTTTTTCAATCCTCTTCTACTACCAATCACACATATTGAGAAAATCTTGGCACTTTTGGAAAAACAATACAAAAAAACCATCTAGGCTAGAGGTGCCTTGACACTTGGAAAACAGAAAGCAACTTCTCCAATTTCTTCCATTACGAATTTAGATAGAAACTTCTTACCGTTCTCTTTTGTTACTATTGTAGGAATATGATTTATAAGATGTACATTGGAACTACCTTGATCTTATTTTGATTTATTTAGGAGCCCTTCAAAAATACATCTTTATTAATGCCATTTGAATCTACTAAATCCTTTATATTTACTAATTTAATGCATGAAATATGGTTTATCTATCTTATTACCTTAGTAGAGGCATGGAGGAATTATGTGTTCCTATCTCCTCTTTTAACTAGATTTCTGTAGATTTTTTTCTCTAACATCTAACATACTTTTTCTTGAGAAAAGATTTCTTAAAGCTCCTTTTTCAAATTATTTTCTAACTAAAAACCCTCCTGATACATACCATAATGTATAATATATTCATTAAAAAAATATAGTTGTTGTTCTATTTTTGTTTATCTTCAAATTGTTGCTTTATTCTTGTTTATCTTCAAATATGTTTTTGAAATGAACTTTATTATGTCTCCAGGCTAATTTCAGCTTTGATGAATTTAAGCTTAGAGCATAGTTGCAACATCATGGAACCTTTTGTTTGATGGGAAATACTCCCCCAAGACTAAAGAGTATGTAGAAAATTTTGATCCCTAAACCAAATAGTCTTAAATTTGAAAGGGCATTTATTATGTCATGTATTTTCAAAAATATTAAGAATAATTATGAAAGATCTAATCCAAAAAAAAATGGAAGGATAGGGCTAGAGTAACTCAAAGAATTGGATATCTAGTTTGGAGACAATAAGAACATGTCAAATCTTTCAACAATATTGTGAAAATCCATCATCCTATCTATCCAAATAAATATGTCATTACTAGTTGAGTTGTCAAATAAGCAATTTTTATTTGTGAATTCCTTAAAATCTTCACGAGATTTGAGAGGAGGAGTAATCCATCTATTTTTTCAGCTTGATCAACTATGGCATTGAAATCACCCACTAGAATTACCAATTCTTCTTTGAGAGTGTTCAATATTAAACCTATTTAATCCCATAATTGTTTTGTTTCTTTTGAATGGTAGGGTCATAAATATTAAACAACCAAAATGAGAGTTTGAAAGAAAGACTTTGGACATTAACCAACATCAAATAAGGACCTAAGGAGATTAATTTGACTTTATCTCTCCTTGTATGCCACATGATTGTCAATCCTCCTAAAACACATTTTCATTCTATTGCATAATGGGCCCAGTTGGTCCCAACTCCAAAAATTAGATTCCTTGATTTGAAAGATGTTTTTATTTTTATTTTCCTACAAAATATTGTCTTGATTATTATATCTAACCGACACTTTTTTAAGCTCCTTTTGTTAGGAGAATTAATTGTCCTAACATTCTATCCAAGGATCTTCATTGTCTCTAAGGAGAGTGGCCTATGCCATTCATTCTAATTGTCCTATCCAAGGTGAAATACATACTAATTACAATCTCTTCTCAAATTTTCACTTTTTTTTGGTTCATTTCCCTTCTTGCTTTGATTTTGTATTATATTTTTAGTTTTCTCTAATTTTTTAGTTTGCAAAATAATTTATTTTCTAAAAAATCCATATTTTCCTCAAGGACCTTATATGTAATGTCTTTGATGATTTCACCTCCCACTTCATTAAGAATCTCACTTGCAATATAATTGAGGTTGCCTTCAATTTCTCTCCATCACCTACATCTTTGAATGATACAACATTCAACGTGCTCAATTTGAAAGATTGAATCATTCTATTTTTACAAATTTTCAAGGATTGACCTTATGAGCTCTAATTGAGCCAAATCTCTTCCTTCTGATTACTCTAGAGAGATCAAAGGAAGCTTCAATTCATTCAATCTTTTTGAAATGGAATAGCATTATTTGTAGGGATAAGGGCAACCATTTTTGGATCCTCATAGGCTAAATTGCCCTATGTGAAGGAAATTATAATTCATTCCTTGGTTGGGTCTGGATTTTTAGTCCTCCATTTGCCCAAAAAAAACTCCTCATCCGGACCTTCTATAAGAATGGGTTGTTTCCATTTCACAGAATGAGATTTAAAGTAAACAAAAGGAGGAAGATCTTTAGAGACATCCATCAATAAACAAATTCTAGCATAACCACTAGAGTCTCTAAAAAATTAAATCACCCACAACATTTTCCATCATTTCTAAAATATCCAAATCCATATTTTCTTTCGAGGAATACTGTAAACAAATCTTAACTGGGGTGAACTTGTCTTGTGCTGTGAAGAGGTCAAAATTCGGTTGTCAGCCTTCATTATACAAACTAACTTCACTAAGAAACCATGAATGTTTTTCCTAAAAAAATTCCCTATCTTCTTTATTAGAAAATTGCACGATTAAAAACCCTTTTCCCAGGATTGAGATCTCCTAGATCTGATACTTGAGCATTGATGATAACCCCCAAGAGGGTCTTAGCTACATCCTTTGAAACTGGTCTAGTAGAATTGGCTCTTGAGGAATTTCTTCACCTCCACGAATATGGGTTCCAGTCCATTCCTGGTTATAATCCATGTCGTTGTCCTTTGGACCTTCAGTATTGTCCTTCCTTTCCCATTTGACGTTTCCTTTTAGCATCCCTGGTTTCCATTTCCTCTTATTTGGGCCTTTCAGAAATCTATGGTTTTTGTTCTAGAAAGATCTTAGATTCATTGTTTTGCCCTTGGAACCAATTGCTCTTTCCAATTGCCAATCTTGTTCCTGCTTCGAATAATCTGTGAAACTGTAATGATTTTGATGAACATAATTTACCCTAGTATTTACCCCATCCTCTACTAGAATTGGACTAAAGATCAATTGGGGATGGTGGATGCTCACCTAGAACATTATGAATCTCTCACTACTAATTTGGAGTGCACTTGGGACCATCGAACAGGGCTACTCTAATTGAAAAGCCACCAAATGTCAATAGGGACCTATTGAGGACCATGAATTATAGAATTGATTTTTGAAAAAGAGGACTTGGTCATTGCAACAAATTTTATGGACACTTGTTATGGATCATTAATTGCTAAATTGTTACTTACGATGGTACTAGATTGATTATTTTAAAGGAGATCTATTAACTAGAGGGAAATTGAAATTAAGTTTGTTTGTTTTGTTTTTTTTTTTTATCATATTATTAGATCTTATTTGCATTTCATTTAGAAATTTTAAGAATTCAATTGAGTGCTTCATATCATATATATGATGTTGATGTTGTTGAAGGTGAAGTTGTTGTATGTCCTATCTCTACATTATAATTGAACACTTCATGAAATATCTTTCATCTAGAAGATTTTGAAGATTTGTCTATTCAATCTATACATTGAAAATGGTGGTTGTTTGTGCTTATCTTCATAATTGATTTTTCCTTAGGAGAATGGCCCATCGCATGGTTGTGTGAAGATCGGTCAAGAAAAAATGTATCAAATTATATTTGTTTTCCTTTTGTGGTCAAATTTGTTGGTACTATATAATAAGATCGTTCTTAACCCTTTTGCTCTTACTTTATCTTTTAAATTTTCTTAAAAAAATGTTAAATTTGGATTATATATAGGATTAAATTAACATTTAGATTAGAATTTGAATTGATTCAAGCTTGCACCCTATTTCTAAATTGTTAAATTTCACTAGTTAGAATTATTTATCATTATTCATTTATACATGAACATGATGAAGTAAATCTTAGATTAGGCATGTTTGAACTAGAGAATCTCATATGTCAATTAGTACATATTTATAAAAAAAGATTGTTTATTTTATTTGCTTTTGTTTTCCTCCAAAGCTCCTTATAGATGGAGCAACTATCATCAACATCTTGGTTACCCCAGCATGCCAAGACCTAGTGATATTAACCTTGGGGAAACAATTTTCATTCAAGTAAGGAACTATTTGTTCCATTTATAAAACATGTAGACACACATTTGCCACCTAAACCAAGTGGCAAATTCGTAATCAAAGTAAAAACTATATTTTTAAGCAAAATGAAAGTATGAACAACTGTATGACAACAAATGGAAACCAAATGAAACATTTGGAAGATTCTAAATAGTTGACAAATACAACCTTACCTTAAAAATACATGTCATCAACAAATGAAGTTTTAGCATAGAGATAATGTCATCTATCACATAGCCATGTATTCATGCTTTATTAGATTATTTTGAAATATTGATGATCACTGGACTTGTCTTGTTGATCGATACATTTTAATGCTTATAAAATCAAATTCTTGAAAAAAAAATTATAATTTAGATATTGATGTTTGAAATTTTAAATTATTTTGACATCTATAATAAATCATTTCTTCATTAACTTTAAAACTAAATACATTTTAATTTTATTTATATTATTATAATATTTAATATATAAAATTATCAATACAAATCTAAAATCTTAATTCTAAATAAAATTGTAATAAGAACATATAAAAGCACAATTTTCTATTATCAAGCTTTGATCAATATAAAAACAATAAGTTAACATGTTTGAATGGTAATGGACACACTATACAACCCATTCAACAAAGAGGAAAAGTGAATGCAAAACAAATAGAACTACCTTTGGCTTTTGTCTTTACCTTTTAAGACCTCCTTATTTGCATAATGAATTTTTCAATAGGAAATAAAATCATTGACACATGAAGAGTGCAAGGCATATATCCTCCACACACAACTCCTCCGCTGGCATTGGAAAAATTATTCAAG